>CAUYRT010064277.1:0-59114 GCA_963574885.1 Lepilemur ruficaudatus
AGCAATTAGGCAAGACAGGGGTATCAAGGGTATCCAAGTTGGTGCAGAGGAGATCAAACTCTCGCTCTTCGCTGATGATATGATATTATACCTAGAAAACCCCATGGATTCTTCCAAGAGACTCCTTGATTTGATAAATGAATTTGGTAAAGTCTCAGGTTGGACCACTTTCTTAATCATCAGAAATAACCCATCATAGTTGGCTACAGATGTAATGAAAGTAGTTCTCTGCACAATATTTACAAACTATGTTTTTTTAAATTATATAATTAAAGACATAAAAAATGTACAAAAACCATACAAAGAATTGCTGGACATCCTTTACAGAATTACCAAATATTATTATTTTACCATATTTTTTTTATTTTTTCTCAACCATTTTAGAATAAGTTATAGACATCACATTTCTTTGTTCCTAAACACTTTAGGGAATATTTCCTAATAGTGGACAACCAGAATACTTTGTTCTGTTCTATTATTTTTTGTATGGGAAAGAATATTAAATTCAGAGGTAGAAAAACTGCCTACTTGAACTACTAAAATGGCTGTGACTGTCATCTTGGAAAAATTACTTTCCTCTCATGGGTAAAATGAAGTAGATAAAGGTGATTACTCACTCTTCTTTAAGGACTAAGACGGTAATGGTTATGATGTGACAGTGGGGATTATAGTGAAAAGTGCTTCATAAGATGCTAACACTAAGGTCTTGACCAACACTTCATATTTACTTGGTCACTAAGACCATGGAAAGATCCTTACAAAGCATTATTAAGATAAAATAGTACTGGTTAGTACCTAAAGTTAGTAGTGAGTCAATCTTTTCATAAAGGAGAGCTTATTATTTTTGATAATATCAAAATAATGATAATGTCTGCTCTATATGCAAATTAAATACTAAGTGTTTCTTTGGTTTGAGTCATCCACACTTCAATTAGTGTTTTTCCTGAGCCATTGGTTTTTTTAAATCCTGCTTCAATTCCTCCTTCCCATTTTAGGTGGGGTTTTAAATTTTTTGTTTGACATAATAAAAATCTTATATAACTGATACTGATACAGTAGTACATTTTCTTTTCCCCAGCAAGATGCTGAAATATGAGTTTTGATTGTGCTAGCAGCTCGACTGGTTTTTTCTTTTCTGGGAGGCATTAGCATTCTTAAGCAGGGTACATATTAATCATGGCTTGTGTACTTTTTTATGTCAACCAGAGAGCAGTCTCTCACTTACAAAAGAGCCAGCTAAAAGCACATTGTAAGTCTGACACTCGAGGAAGCTTAGTCTGCTCATTGATTAAGAGTAATTAATGGTAGGAGGTTCGGCATTTTTGGCATTTTTGGCATTTTGGGCACTGTCACTACTTTGAATTTGAGGCAAGAGCACTGCTGCTCATCTTTTAAGAAATTTTCTAGATTTTAAAGGATGAAAAATATTCTCAGTGAATCCAGGTATAAAAATATCATTTCTTAATCATAACTTACATTTATAGAGTTTCTTTGCTTCCTAATGCCAGAATCTCATCTTAAGCCCCTTTGATTCAGAATTTAATTTTAGTCCTTGGGGTTGTCATTATAAGTCTCTCCATCTTGCTTAGGTACCAAAATGTACTAGTAGTTTTGATATGTAACTATTAGATAAAATTGAAAATCTCTAAGCAGTGGTACAGTGGGGATGTAAAAATATTTTTAAAGTGTATATAGGAGATATTTGTACCTGATTGAATTGTTCAGGTTTCTATGCTTCTGAAACGTTTCATCACTGTGATTAGACAATTAGTCAAGATTGAAACAGATCATATAATATACATTTATATAATTGACCAAATTAGAGTTGATATAGGACTTCTTTGGAGAAATATACAAATACATATGAGATATTCATTTGCCTAAAAATATGATTAGTCTCCATGCATCATTTGATTTATTTGACAGGGATCATGCTTGTCTGTAGAGACAGTGTTATATAGCAGAAAGTATGAAACTTGGAAGCAAGCGTAACCTGGTTAGAATTCTGGCTTTATACTTCAGAGTTAAAGTAGTTTTATCACTGTAAAATGTGGATAGTAATATTAATGTGAAAATTAATTCCAAATGTTTAACATATGATAGTGGGTCATCTTGGTTTCTCCGAGAAGCAGATGTCATGATGGGATTAGATGTGGGAAAATTTATTAGGGGACATGTCTGTGAAGAATAAAGGTGGAGGTATTAGGAACAGGCAGGGGAAGTCTTGGGACTGTGACGCACGTCGGATAACCGTGAAAGGAGAAGGAGGGTAGACTAACTGGGAAGCATGTCAGACCACAGTGGAGTTCTCAGGAAGTTTCACAGGTGAGTTGAGGATTTTTCCAAGTAAAGGTTGCCTGTTGGAGGGATCTCATGTTAGATAGATATGGGCAGGCACTAGTGCCACCACCATGGCCGTTCATTGACTGGTAGAAGCCCAGAGGGTCCTGATGTCAGGAGAAACCTGATGTGGATTGAAGGGTGAAGGGCTGGAGCTGGTCAGTGTTGCTTCTACAGTAGGCTCTTCTGAAGGAGATCTGAGCAGTGACCTCTGGACATCTCTGGTTAAGGCAACTCAATAAAGAATAGCTAATACTGTGAGGTAGCATTGATCAGAAAAAAAAAATGTTGGATTTTCAGGAAAAATTTTTATTAGAGTTAATTAGTAGTTTCATAATGTATTAAGTTGACATATTTAAAGAAAGTTATCTTGGTCAAGAAAGCAATGCAGAGAAACAGATTAGGAAGAAGAAACTGTAGAGTGTTTGTATTTTGCGAAGGAGTGAAGTGAACCAAGAATGTAAATTAATCTGATGAAGCAAAAATATAGTTTAATTAGATGGACTTGAGACTATAACTGTTTGAACATGCCCTCTCTCCACAGTAATGGTTTTATTATAAGAAAAATGGTATGCAAATAATTCAATTTAGCTAAGATAGAGACAAATGCATGCACCAATCTGTTCCATCTAAAGAGAAGATTACACCTGGAGTTTGCAAAATACATTTACTATTTTTTGTATTTTTTATTTATTTTTAAAAATTTATTTTATTTTTTATTTTTTTAGAGGTGGAGTCTCCCTCTGTTCCCTAGGCTGGAATGCAGTGGTGTCATCATAGTTCACTGCAACCTCAAAGTCCTGGGATCAAGTAATCCTCCTGCTTCAGCCTCCAGAGTAGTTGGGACTATGGGCATGCACCAGGACGCCCAGCTAGTATTTTTTATTTTTTTATTTTTACAGTGTATCCTTATGTTGTCCAGACTGATCCTCAAATGATCCTCCTGCTTTGGCCTCTCAAAGTGCTGGGATTACAAGTGTGAACTGCTGTTCCTGGCCAACACTTTTAAATAATCTATAATAAGTCTACCTACAAATACTATAACACATCTACTGTAGTGTAAAGACCTCATGACAGTACAGAGAATTGTTAACTTAAATTAGTTTGACTTACAATTTTTCAATTTTACAATGGTACAGAAGCAATATGCGTTCAGTATGCTCCTTGACTTATGATGATGGAGTTAGTCCTATCCACACATAACTTGTGAAGGGGTTATGTTACAAATATTTGAAAATATTATCTTTATAAACTAGCACATATTAAAACACAACTTCCATCACTGAAGTCTGCAACCATTTTGATAACAATAAAAAATAAAGTTTTTATACTGAAAAAGATGGAAACTAATCTAAAAGTTTATTCTGAAAATCTTTTAGTTTTCCTATTAAGATCTGCGCTTCTGTGATGGTTTCAATTTCTCCACATGCTCATCAACACCTATTATCAATCTATTTTATTATAGCCATCCCATAGGCATGAAGTGATCTCTCATTGAAGTTTTGATTTGCATTTAACTAAAGACTAATGATGTTGATTATCTTTGCCTGGGCTCATTGGCCATTAGTGTGTGTATATGTATATATTAAGAATTGCTTTAGCTTGAACTAACATTTAAATGAAAAAAATGCAAGACTAGTCTGGGCAACGTGTGAGACTTTGTGTCTGCCAAATGTTGAAAAATAAATAAGCCAGGCTTGGTTTCACATGCCTGTGGTCCCAGCTAATCTGGAGGCTGAGGGTGGAAGAGTACTTGAAGCCCAGGGGTTCTAGGCTGTAGTGAGCTACAATCCTACTACTGCATTCCAGCCTAGGTGAGAGAGCAAGACCCTATCTTTAAAAACAAACAAATAAATAAATGCAAATTGCTTTTGACCTCAAAATTATCAATGTATCAAATGTGTAAGAGAAGTTTTGGGAGACATTTTAAGAAACATTAATAATTAAATCTTCCATATTGTTACAGAGTATAACGATTACTTTGTTCAGAATTTTATTGCAATAGCATAAAGAATGATAAAAACATGCAAATGAGATCTGCTTATAATTCCATTTTAAAAACAAACAAAAATCAAATGCATAATGAATGCACTAAGGATATAGAAAGTCTGACCTTAAATGACACTCCTCTGAAGGATTTTACCCAAATGAAATTTATTGCATAGGATTTATAGCTTGATTTTATCAACTTTAGGAGATTTTTATACTCTGCAAATAAATTATACAATACGAGTACTTGATAACTGTAGTTCAAGTCCACCAGGAGTGAATTTGTAATCAAAGTAGATTTTTTTTTTTTTGTATTTAGTCAAGGAATGTTTGCACCATTTAAATGTTCACACCAATAAAATGTTAAGTTCAAAATGTTTTAATAAAAATCAGTTTTCATTGGAACAGAAATGTCAAAGTGAATTCACTATCCACAGACAAATGGGCCTCTTGCAATCCTGCAGGAGATTCTCAGGAGTACTCAGAAGAGGTTGCAAGGACCCAACATGGGTCCAGGAGGGTCAACTTTCAGGCAGTTAGCCTTTTCTCCCTGTCCTGTTGCATTGCCTGTTCTCATCTTTACACTGATTGTTACCACATTGTATTGCACACGTTTTTATTACTTATGGATTGCTGTGTGATCCCAGGGTAGACACTAGTTCTTATTTGCTTCTGAATCCTCAGTGCCTAGAACAAATGAGATATTTCCATTTTAAGTTAATTTAAAACAAAAGAGAATTGTTATGTAAATAGTATATATAAACCATATCAAAAATTTTGACAAGGTTTCTCACTAGATCCCTGTGGCATAACAAGTAAATATGCTCTTTATAACTATGCACGCACGTGCACACGCACAGTATTAAACCCTTGATAAAATCCCTCAGCCACTCTCCAGAGCTTTCAGGATTAAGACAAATGATCTTCTCGCAAATTCTGCGAGATCTCAGAGCAGTGTCTGTTTCCTTTATCCTCCCTGGCCTCCACAGGGCACCTGCATTTGGAAGACTTGGCTGGCCTCTCCTGATCAGTTTCCATCAGCCACTGGGATCTACTTTTGATCCCGGCAGGAATGCACGCACACGGAGCCCTCTCTGCTTTTGCATGCGCTGGTTCCTCTGTCCTCCCCCCATCCACTGAGCGCCCTCGCCTTCATTCTTCCCAATTCCTACTAAGCATTCCTTCTCGGTGAAGACGTCCCCACCTCACCTGGCCTCTCCCTGACGACCCTTTGTCCTGCCGCTGCTCTTTTCACATTGTCCTATAAATCTTGATTTACTTGTCTCTTTTCCCCACTAGATACAATTATCTTTGAAAGCAGAAGCTGTGTTTTATTTGACTCTGTGTCACCACCACTTATTTTCGTTTCTAGCAGCAATATTTGTAGAATTAATGAATTATTTATGAGTGAATAAAAGCAAGTAAGAAGTAAATTTGACTTAGAAATCTCTTGCTCCTGTGTCTGGAAGGAGAATAATAAGATTAAGATAGGATAAGCAGGTATAGAAACAGGCTTTGAGCAAGAAAAGTTGAGTTCAGTTCAGACTATGTTGAACATGAGTAATGGGGTGAGAGGGACATCTGAGCAGGTAATAAGGTTTAACAAATATTCATGCAGAACCTGCTACTGTCAGGCACAACACTACGCATTAAAATGGGAGTCACCTTGCCCAGGGGACTATGCCTTCGAGCCCTCTCTCAGGTAATTAATTGGTCAATAACTAAAAGAGGGGTACTGAAGACTGGCCACCCTGCTGAATGACCTCCTGGAACAAGCCAGGCCCCAAAACTTCCCTGGGATCAGATGGAAGCCAGTTTACAGGTAAAAGGTTATTTTTGCTTAGCTAGTTTCCCCAGATCTAAACTGCATCTCTCAACCCACTCCTCCTAAATAACGATTCCTTGCCAAGGCTCAATTTCTAGGGACTGGACCCAAGACAGAGACCACCAGTGTATCACTCAATTACCACTTAATCAGATGGTAACTGAGTTCTGAGTAATTTAGGATTACTGAGTTTAGTGATATTTTAACTAATGAGTCTGTACTCAGCTGAGCTCTGTTTTCTAATGTTGGGTTGTGTTTGTCCTATAAAAGCCAGTGCTCCTGTATTGTCTCTCCCTGTTGCTATTTGCATCTCCTTAGATTTTGGGGCCCGTGGTTGCCTTGTGTACTTAGGTCTTGGATAGGTCAAATTTGAATTCACAATTTTTTCAAAAAGAATTTGGTAGTGGAAGGGAGCTTTCTTTCAACTCTTCTCTGTAGTCCTGAGCACAACCAGAATTGCTTTGGGGTTTTTTTAATTTGTATGTTTTTATGCATCAAAATTATACACACGTGACTATTGTTGGGTAGGGATAGGAGGGAGGAAAGGAACTGGTGGCACTAGGAGATGCTTTGTCTACAATAGGAGGAACGAATTGGCCAGAGGGGGCTTCCAAGAAGGAACAGATGCCTTGTGGAGGGGGATTGCAAGCACTGAACAGATGTTGCGTCTATAGGGGGTCTCCAAGGACTGACTAACCAGAAAGAGGCAGAAAAACTGTAAAGTGGAGATACGATCAAGGCCACAAAGGGGGGTGTTTGGAGCATGTGTACAAGCAAGGTGACAGTATCCTCAAGTGACCTACCCTCATTAGTATAGTAAAAATCACACCCACCAGTGCTATCACAGTTTACAAAGGGTAATCCTCAGAAGGTACCCTATAAGGTCAGGAAAGGGGAGGATTCCCAGTTCTGGGAACTCTCCACCATTTTTCTAGAAAATTCATGAATATTCCACCTGCAGATTAACATATTATTAGATATTAGCATAAAGGACAGACCTTAACCCTGGGGTGATGCCGTCCCTTATTGCAGCATTTCACTCTCTACCCACTTTGAGAACGTACTACGCTTTCTATACTCTGTCTTCTCCACTGGCAGAGATGGACCCATTCCCTCTTCGGAACGCACCGTACTTCAATAAATCTTGGCACTTTGCCCACTTGCATCTGCTTGGCTTACTCATTTATTCCATTTACCTGGTACCAGTGACCATTCTTTGGTACTGGGAACCAAGAACCAGGAAACTCAAACCTGATGTCTGATCTCCACACCTGACAACTATTTTAAGAAGTCACTGTAAAAAGTTTGCAAAGAGAAAACAAAATGCCTACCCTTTAGGAGTTTATATTCTAAAGAAACACACACGTACACAAACACATACTTCATATTATCCATATATCATAAACTTCAGAATGAACTGAGCATTTAAACAAATTCTGGTTAATGTTAAAAGACAGCAAGAATTTTGAGATATTTGTGTATATTTCAGTGTTGTTATTTGAAGAATGTAGAGTTATGACCACTTCATCTATGTAATATGCTTCATATTTCCACATTTCTCATTATCATCTGCAGATAAATTTAAATACGGTTATTAAAAACATTATTATTTGTTTTATACTACCTAAAGTAAGAGCAAACACTTGCAATTTGTTATTGGAATACAGGAAGTGAGAAACTCCTTTCACACAAAACTTACCTTCTATTTACCACAACACTGAATTTTCTACTCAAATTTGTATACCTAATTTTTTCTTTCCTTACATATGACATGTATTATTATCCTTCTCTCTTGGAAGAGACTTACCTTCACCCATCATAGGATAAACTTGAGAATTATCTCAGAAGACAATATTTGTGCTATTTTCTTAAATACTCATTCACATAGGAAAGAAGGAATAACTTTTATGGATAGCTTTATCCACCTACATTTTTTATTAAGTTTATGAACTAATTAAGTGGAAAGTAAATGGCTTATTTTCAATATCTAATATTTCTCAACATTTAAGTTTTTAGTAAAACATTAAATAATATTTTTAAATATTGAATGTCATATATTATATCAATAATAAAACCTTTAAGGTAGCTCTGATATATTAAAAAAAGTTGCTAGTATGAATAGTGTTTTTCCTTCAAACCTTGGAAGAATAACTAACTCTATGGAGACCAATTTCATCACCTATAAAATGCCTGTAATAATATCTACATTGAAGGATTGGTGTGAGGATAAAAGACAATACATTTGAATGGGCCAAGTGTAAAGTAAACATCCAACAACATCTGCATTGGTTTCTTGCTAATCATGCTGTGGTTCCCTTACTGCCTCTGTAAATAATCTTAATTGCTTAACACAACAAACATTAATGTTATACAGACCCTACTGACTATTAAATACCAAGGATTTTTCACCATTAATTTAAACATTTAGTAGTAATTCTTTGGCTTTATACTTATGTTCTTGAATGGTAGCAATACTTATGAATGAATATAGAATAAACTAATTTCACAGGTTTGATGGGTGTATCGTTTTAAAAGAATTATGGAGGTAGTCCACTGAAAACTTTTTTAAAAACTTTAAAAAAAAATCGATAGGTCTATATTCTCTTGTGTCCTCATTCCTCCCTTTTTTTTCTTTCCCTCTTGGCCGTGTTGGGTTCATTGAGTAGACATCAGCACATGCACACACAACTAGAGAGATCAGTGCTGTTTAATTCCATTTTTTTTAAAAGCAAAGACTTAGATGGTTTATTTTAACTCTGCATTTATTTAGCACATTTACAAAAATAAGTTCACATGGAAACATTAGGAATAAAATTCACAAGTTTACAGGAAAAGGAGGAAGATTCTTTTTTTTTTTTAATCTCTCTTTAAAGGTCTTGGTAATCAGATTGTCTTTCTCACTTTATCTAGTTCTATTGCTGAATAATTTTAATTAAAGTATTATTAAAGAGTGATGATTTGTGGTAACTATAATATGACTTGAATATATTATCTATTTTAACTAATAAATTTATTAAAGACAACTAGTTTTGTTTCGCTTTTACACATAATTTTTATTATTATTGAAATACAATTTTGGCATGAGATAAAATAGAAAAAAAGACGCTTATGGAGGGAATACCAAGATGACCAACTAGAGACATCACTTGCCGGACCATCCCTGTGGGAAGGTAGGAATTCTGACAAAAGAAAGAAGAAAAAAGAGGCAGAATGGGTGCGAATCATAGAGAGAGTTGCTAGAGCCTACTGGTGATTGCATGCAGGAAAACTGCAAAGAAGGTAGAAGATAAAGAAAAAAAAATATCAGTAAGCATCAAACCCAGAGAAGCTCCAAGCCCAGTGAAAGAGTAAGGGGTAACAGCGATCACCCTTTCACAGGCATTTGGTGGCCAGTGGGCTACTGAGTTCTTGGAAGCTTTTCCATCCCCCTGAGCCCAGATACAGTGGCAAACATGGTATAATGGGGAGAACTTGCATGATCCCAGAGCTTGGACACTCCATGTGAAGCCCCCTGCCAGGGAGAGTATCACAAGAGGGTGGGAAGCTGGCATTCCTCCATCCTGAAGCTTCCCTTCCTGTCCCTTCCCCATCCACTGCAACAGGGAAAGCAGTTTGGGTGGAGAATTTGGTGAGCCACCCCCCACCCAAGTGAGAGCATGCTACGGGCTGAGGCTTCCACAAAAAGTGGGACCCGTGCCTTTTCCTTTTGTCTCCTGCAGAAGATCCCAGGTGCCTGATTCAGGAGCTCCCTGACTGAAGGTGTTTTGTGGAGTCACGTGCCAGTGGGTCAGACAAGCCAGGCCAGACCCCAGGGCCCCCTGACACGAGAGAGTCGCTGGGGACAAGAGGAGGAATTCTGTGAGTTGGACTTCGGTGGAGAGGAAGCCCACATGGACAGATCTGACAGTAGAGTACTGCAGGTTTCCGAGACACAGCAAGCTGGGGGAGAGCTCAGCACCCCCACAAGAAAACCACCCTGTTTATTTAGGGTGGATTTTGTGGCACAGCCCAGTTGTTATATTAAGAGCAACCAGGCGCAGTTCATTTAGGTGCTGGTGCTGACTGTGCCTGGTGGACCTTCCCCCACCCATTCCAGCAGAGAAAGCAGTTTGTGCTGAGAAGTAAGTGAGAGGCTCCCTCTCCCTAGCAGGTGTGTACTCCAGGCTGAGGCACCCACAGAGAGTGGGGCTGACGCCTCTTCCTCTGTGGACTTATTGTGCACCTGGAGTGCCAAATTTCAGAGTTGCCTGCCGCCAACATTTTGTGGAGACACATGTTAGTGGGACAGACACATAGGCTGTGGGGAGATAGGGAACTTGACAGTGAGACTATGAATCACAGATGGAGCTGTATCAACAAGCAAAATTTTAGGGCCACTTTAGCCCCTCCCCGCTGGCTATCCTTAGAAGCCGGGAGCAGACCTTTGACCCCAGCCAAAACAGCTACCTTGCCAGCTTTTTTGGAGCCTGAGAGCAGGCCCACCCAACCATGCCCCACCCAGCCTCACTCCCATACTGGCCTCTGCTGAGGCAGAGAATAAGGACTCACCTGGAAGTTCCACGGCCCCATGCACCACTTGGGGCATTTGAGTGCTCCTCCTGAGGGACTAGAGTCAGGCACAAAAACAACGTGACAGCCAGTTCCTTCCAGCAAATGCCACCTACTGACAGGCAAGTCAATTTGCACAGAGCTTTTCAACATTTACTGACTCAGTCATACAGGATCAGGTCATTTCTCAGCTACAAGCACCACCTGCTATCTCAGTGATTAAACTGGGTGTGCCATTACAATTCACACTGCTAAGAAGAGCACAGGGGTGGGGATAGAGAAAGAATGTCAAAGGCCTCCATCCTCTCTCATCAAACAGACAGGGAATCTGCCCACACATATAACTCACCACTGCTACAGCATACAAACAACTAGCAGCTGAGAAAAACAACAACCTAAGGATATCTATTACTAAGCCATCTCAGAACTGCCTTATACATGAAGCAACACAATGGTCATCCTCCAGTGTGAGACCACCCAAAAGCTAAAGCTCAGAGCTCAAATAAAGCAATAATACAAGAAGCAAAACAAAACAATAAGGTAATAACCAACAGGATGAAAAGAATAGCATCCCACATATCAATTCTATCAATCAACATAAATGGTTTAAATTCCCCACTCAAGAGACATAGGCTGGCTGAATGTATGGAAAACACACACACACACACACACACACACACAAGCCAAGTATCTACTATCTCCAGCAAATACATCTGAACCACAAGGACTCTTATAGACTCAAGGTTAAGGGATTGCAAAAAAAATTACATGCAAATGGAAGCCAAAAGAAGCAGGTGTAGCCATTCTCATATAGATAAAAATTGACTTTAAATCAACAATATTAAAGAAGGACAAAGATGGTCATTATATAATGGTAAAGGGAGCAATTCAACAAGAAGACATAACAATCCTAAATATCTATGCATCTAACACAGAAGCACCCAGATTCATAAAGCAAACCCTACTAGACATGAGTCGAGATAAACAGCAACTTTGTAATTGGTAAGGACTTCAGCACCCCACTGACAGAACTTCAGAGATCATCCAGGCAGAAAATAAACAAAGAAACACTGGACCCAAATGGGACTTTGAGCGATCAGCCCTAGTAGACATTCATAGAACATTTTATCCCCAAACTACCAAATATACATTCTACTCATCAGCACATAGAACATTCTCCAAGACTGATCATATTTTAGGCCACAAAACATGGCCTACAAATTCAAAAATGTTGAAATCATGCCATGTATCTTCTCAGATCATGGCAGAATAAAACTAGAAATCAAATCCAAGAGAAACTCCCAATTCTACACAAAATCAGGGAAATTAAATACCCTGCTGCTGAGTGATTATTGAATCAAAGATGAAATTAAGATGGAAATTAAAAGATTCCTCAAACTGAATGACAAAGAGGACACAAGCTATCACAATCTATGGGATACAGTAAAAGCAGTCTTAAGAAGACAATCCATAGCCTTAAATTCCCACAACAAAAATACAGAAAGATTACAAATTAACAACCTAATGGCATAGCTTAAGGAACTAGAACAGGAATAGCAAACCAAGCCCAAAAGTAGCAGAAGAAAAGAAATAATAAGGTCAGAGCAGAAGTAAACAAAACCAAATACAAGAAAATTATACAGAAGATTAGCAAAACAAAAGGTTGGTTCTTTAAAAAGATGAACAAAATTGACAGACCTCTGGCTAGGTTAACCAGGAATGGAAGAGAAAGGCCTCAAATAAGCTCAACTAGAAATGAAAAATGAGATATTGCAACTAATACCACAGATATACAAAATGTCATTTGTGGATACTATGAAATTCTCTATACACACAAACTCACATAGAGGAAATAGATAAACTTCTGGAAACACACAACCTCCCAGGACTCAATCAGAAAGAAATAGAACTGAACAGACCAATAATGAGCAATGAGTTTGAAGCAGCAATGAAAAACTTTCCAATAAGAAAAAAGCCCCAGACCAGATGGATTCCCAACAGAATTTTACCAGACCTACAAAGAAGAGTTAGTACACATTCTGAAGAAATTATTCCATATCCTACAGAAAGAGGAACTCCTTCCCAAAACATTCTATGAAGCCAGTATCACTTTGATACCAAAGCCAAGAAAGGACACAACCAAAGAAGAAAATTACGGACACGTATCCCCTATGAACATGGATGCAAAAATCCTCAAGAAAATATTAGCAAACTGAATTCAACAGATTATCAAAAAAATAATCCACCATTACTAAGTGGGCCTACTCCCAGGGATGCAAGGATGGTTCAACATATGTATAAATAAAGCAATAAATGTGATTCATCTCATTAACAGAAGCAAAACCAAAGATCATATGATCATCTCAGTAGATGCATTTCACAAAATTCACCCTTTCATGATAAAAATTCTCAAAAAACTAGGCATAGAAGGAACATATCTCAAAATTATAAATGCTATATATGACAAACCCACAGCCAGAATTATACTAAATAGGGAAAAGTTGAAAGCAATCCCACTGAGAACTGGAATATGAAAAGGATGCCCACTGTTACCACTTCTATTCAACATAGTTCTGGAAGTCCTTACTAGAGCAGTCAGGCAAGAGAAAGAAATTAGGGGTATCCAAAATGGAAACAAAGCAGTCAAACTAACATTTTTTGGCAGACAATATGGCCTTATATCTAGAAGATCCCCAAAATTCCACCAGGATACTCCTGGAATTGATAAATAAATTCAGCAAAGTCTCAGGATATAAAATCAATGCACACAAGTCAGTAGCATTACAATACACCAATAGTAGTCAAGCTGAGAATCAAATCAAAGCTTCAATACCATTCGTGATTACTCCCTGGTTAAGTACATTCCTAGGTATTTTATTTTCTTTAAACAAAATTTATAAAATAAAAAATAAAATTTTCTTAAAAATAAAATACCTAAGAATGTACTTAACCAAGGAGGTGAAAGACCTTTACAAAGAGACCTACAAAACAGTGAAGAAAGAAATTGCAAATGATACAAACAAGTGGAAAAACATATCATGCTCATGAACTGGTAATATCAACAGTGTTAAAATGCCCACACTGTGCAAAGTGATTTACAGATTCATTGCAATTCCCCTCAAAATACCAACATCATATCTCACAGATCTAGAAAAAGTAATTCTATGCTTCATGTGGAACCAGAAAAGAGCCTGAATAGCCAAAGCAATCTTTAAACAAAGGAACAAATGTGAAGGCATCACACTATCAGACTTTAAACTATACTATAAGGCTATAGTAAATAAATCAGCAGATTATTGGCACAAAAAATAGAGACATAGACCAATGGAACAGAACAGAAAATTCAGATATAAAACCGTCCGCATACAGCCAACTGATCTGTGACAAAGCAGTCAACAATATACTCTGGGGAAAAGAATCCCTATTCAATAAATGGTGCTAGAAAAATTGGATGACCACATGCAGAAGAATGAAACAGGACCCATATCTCTCGCCACTTTCTAAAATTAATTCAAGATAGATAAAGGACTTAAATGTAAGGCAGGAAACCATAAAAATTCTAGAAGAAAATGTGGAAAAAACTCTTCTTGACATCACTTGATTAAATTAAAAAGCTTCTGCATGACCAAGAAAATATTAATAATTAACAGAGCAAATAGATAACCTATAGAATAGGAAAAAATATTCACAAGCTATATATCTGATAAAAGACTAATAACCAGAATCTACGAAGAACTCAAGCAAATGAAAAAGAAAAAATCAAACAACCCCATTAAAAAGTGGGCAAAAGACATGAACAGAAGCTTTTCAGGAGAAGATAGACAAATAGTCAATGAACATATGAAAAAATGTTCAACGTCACTAATCATCAGGGAAATGAAGATTAAAACCACAAGGAGATATCACCTTACTCCAGTCAGAATGGCCTTTATTAAAAAGTTCCAAAAGAACAGATGCTGGTGTGGATGCAGGGAGAAAGGAACACTCATACACTGTTGGTGGGACTGCAAATTAGTATAACCTCTATGGGAAACAGTATGGAGATTACTCAAAGAGCTAAAAGTTGACCTACCATTTGAGCCAGCAATCCCACTTCTGGAATTTTATCCAAACGAATAGAAATTTTGTCAAAAAGACACCTGCATTTGAATGTTTATGGTAGCACAACAGCATAATTCATAATTGCAAAGATGTGGAATCAACCAAAGTGCCCATAAATTCATGAGTGGATTAACAAAATGTGGTGCATGTATACCGTGAAGTACTACTCAGCCTTTTTTAAAAGGAAGAATTAAATGTCTTTTGCAGCAATTTGAATGGAACTGAAGACCATTAATCTAAGTGAAGTATCTAAAAAATAGAAAACAAACACCACATGTACTTACTACTAAATTGGAACTAACTGATGAACACACAAGTGCGTAGAGCAAAGTAAAACTCAATGGAAATCAACCTGGGGGGAAGGTAGAGGAGGGGATGGGCCAAAACTTACCTAACAGGTACTATGAACAATATCTGTGTGACAGGTACTCTTATAACTATGACTCAAGCATTATAAAAGTGATTCGTGTAACCAAAATACCGAAGCTATTTGTACCCTGTAATAGTTAGAAATATGAAAACAAAAAGGACACTTATAACCTGACCACCATTTACACAAACTTCATTAACATGTTTTAGTTGTAAGAACAAATATGCTCTTTTTACTTATTTGTTCTTAGGTAGCTATTTTGTCTATTGTTATATCATGATTATATCTTCTTATCTTAACTTCCTATCATTTTAAATGTCATCATAGCATCCCACTGAGTAGAGATAATTTATTTAATATTTCATATTATTGAATAATCATTTTGTTTCCAGTGTTTAATTATTGTAAAAATGTTGTAAAACTACCTTTCTGCCTGTATATATTTTTCATATTTAATAATCTTTCTTTGGAATTAATTACAGGATATGAGTTTACTAGTCAAACAGCATAAAAATTGTGACGTCTCTTAATGGGTATAGTCTTAGCATTTTGAATTATCGGTATGATGTTATAACATTGTTTAACAAAGTTTGAGACAACCAGAAACACCATAGCTTTGTAAACATTAGGCATTTAAATTTTTGTAAATGTCTTGACAATATGTCAAAAGTTTACTGTAATTTAGTTATAATTTATGTTTCTCATATTAATGAAGTTGAGTGTTTTCTTATATATGTTTACTTTTTCTTTTATTTAAATCATGTCACTATAAACCTTATAAATTAAGGTTTTGAAATTATATTAGCATTTCTTATCAATTAAAAATATCTTCCTATATATTTAACCTTATTTTCTATTAATGACATGTTTTCTTCATAGGTTTCCTTTTTACTAGGATTATATAAACCTGTTTCATGTGTAAACGAACACTTTTAAAAAGCTATGTATCAAGTTTATCTCCTTTCTGCCATAATGGTCTTTTCTGTAGCATCTAAATTTTTTTGTTTTTTTTTTTTTTGAGACAGAGTCTCACTTTTGTTGCCTGGGCTAGAGTGCCGTGGCGTTAGCCTAGCTCACAGCAACCTCAAACTCCTGGACTCAAGCAATCCTACTGCCTCAGCCTCCCAAGTAGCTGGGACTACAGGCATGGGCCACCATGCCCGGCTAATTTTTTCTATATATATTTAGTTGGCCAACTAATTTCTTTCTATTATTAGTAGGAACAGGGGTCTCGCTCTTGCTCAGGCTGGTTTCGAACTCCTGAACTTGAGCAATCCACCCGCCTCGGCTTCCCAGAGTGCTAGGATTACAGGCGTGAGCCCCGGCGCCCGGCCCTGTAGCATCTAAATTTTTTAAATATTTCTAGTGAATTGGTAGGTATATAATTTGCATTCCTTCTATCAACCCCCTATTTAATAAGCTATCAGTTTTATTTTTTCTAATTTTAAAATGGTGAGACTTTTATATTGGCTGATAAAACAGTAAGTTTTAATTTTGAATTCAGGAAAACATATATACTTGAAATTAATTTAAGAATGTTTATTTTGTCTAAATCATATTTTCTTCATCTAAAAGTACATCAGCAGTCTTTAATTAAAATGCATGAACATTTCAACATATCTATTTTAGTTTTATTAGGGAATATCTTCAGTCCTTGATATGAATAAATGAAAATTGAAACAATGATGTCTCAAGGAAAACAAAAAAAATTATTAATATGTGTATATTTTAGTAACAATTATGTATTCTTTAATGTAACTAAATGATTCATCTGATTGATTCAGGCTTTGTCATTGCAATATAGATTTTATGAGGCACATGTTTCCCTATCTTGATAGTTTAAGTCAAAGATTTTTTTCTTTACTCAGATTTTGTTACTGTAGATCATGGAATATTAAAGTGAAGGTAAAAAAAGAAAGAGAGAGAAGCCTAGATGAATTTTATAGGAAGAGATCAGCTGGCTAAATCTCAATTTACATGATAGAAGAACTGGGAGATACATGGAAATAGGCCCTCACGGTAGGAGATCTTTCCTAGAAATGTAGTGTAGTCAGCATTATTAAAAATATTTTGACCTGAGAGAGATGAAATATGGAAAAGATATAAAAGCAATAAAAGCTCTATTTAAGTATAATCAATATTTAAACATAAAAAACAAAACCATAGAAAATCAATTTCTGAATTTTTGTTAAAATATTCTACCCAATTCATTGCTAGAGTAGCTTCAATTTCACATTAGGAAAAGAAGTTAGGATAATTAAGAATATTAATGAGATTAAGGCATATAGTTGTATAGAAACAGTACCCTATCCACAAATCCTCATATTTTATGTATGTATAATTTATATACAATAAAATGCAAAGCTTTTAACTGTACAGTTCTATGAGTTTTGACTTTGTAACTACCACCACGCATAAGCTCCCTAAGACCCATTTCTCAATGGGGTTGTCTTTTTATTATTGAGGTGTAGGACTTTGAAAAATATGGTCTGGACCCAAGTTCTTTATGAGATACATGTGTTGCAAATATTTTCTCCTTGTTTTGACTTGCCTTTCATTTTACTAACTGTCTGTCTTTTGATAAAAAATTTTCAATTTTAATGAAGTCCAATTTATCTTTGTTTTTTTTTCTTTTATGGTGTTGAGTCCTAAGCAATCTTTATGTACCACAAGGCCACAAAGACAAAGATGTCCTCTCAAGATTGTTTTTAATTCTACTATCTGTCTGGAATCTCTTTTTTGTTTGTTTTAGCCTTGACTAGCTTTTTCTCCTTCTTCCTTTTTTCCTTCCTTCCTCCCTCTCTCTCTCTTCCTTTTCTTTTTTCTCCTTTTTTAATCCTGTTGTTAACAGCACCATTTGTTGAAAAGACTACTTTCCCCACTGAATTGGGAATCTGTGTCAAAAAAAGTACATGTGTATGTGGGTATATTTCTAGACTTCCAATTCTTTTCCACTGGTGTCTGTACTTATGCTAATACCACATATTTTACAGTTAAATCCAAGTACTGTCTTCAATAGTTGTATTATTACATTGGTTTTCTTTACTACATTTCTAGATATATCTCTGAAGATGTTACTTTTACATCACTTTCAATAAAATAGTTTAATTTAATTATCTATTCTAATGCCCAGAGATAAGCTATTTTCAGAAATGTTCTTCTCTGTTGCATTATGGTTGAGAACATTTTGAAGACTGGGAAGCACTGCAAACACAAACCGATGTAGGAGGCAGCGATTGTTATCTGTGTTCCAAGATATTCTGCATTCATCTGAAATTGGTTATTATGGCTCATTTTATTATCAGAATTTTACTAATTCTTGGAACAACTTTGGTTTTAGAATAATTACTAGAAATGCATGCTTTGGACTATCTTATGAAGAAAATATTGACTTTTTCCACCCTGTTTCTGAGCAGCATCTTTTTTTTTTTTTTTTTTTTTGTACCATTCTAGTCCTTGTGTACAGGGAATAGTGTCGGGGCTGTGAGTAATGCTCATAAAAGAGTTCTTGGCAATGGTACCTAGAATTCTGGGAGACATAACAATATTAAAAGGTATCTGGGGCTTAAACATTTCAATGAAATCTTCCATTATAACTCTTAATTTTGATATGTTGATGCCAGAATTTATGATCGGGTGTTTTCATTTCAAAAAAAGTAAGTACAAAAGATGAAATCCAGCTCTGAGAATGAGCTTCACATTCAGTGGTCATGATGAACTATATAAAATCGATGCGCTTTTCAGTTATTAGCAGCCCCAAATCATCCTCGTTCTTTAGAAAATGGAAGCATGAAGTACAAATTGACCTATTTTTTTCCTTAGCTAAAAACGTGGGCTTTTCTCTAAACCCAATTTGGCAAAGAGCCAGGAAGAGCCACCCCTTTGACTGCAGTGCAGATAATCTCTCTTATCCTCACCAGAGCCCACTAAGGACATGTCAGGTACCTGGTCTGTAGGATCTACAGGTTTTCAAGATGATCCTCTTATTTGTTGCATGATAAAGAGGAAAAAATAGCTCATTTGTGTTGCTATTCGTGTTTTGTCAGCATAATTGACATAGCAAGTCATTGAAACTCTGATTTCTAACATGCGTTGACAAAAATGTCATTAATAACACTGATTGGGGATAGGCCAAGGTGTATAGTTGCATAGAGACAGCACCCTAGCCACAATTAGCAAATCACTAACTCCTATTATTTTTCTCCCTCTCAAATAGTGATATGACGGTGAGGCAAAAGATGTATCCAGGCCCCAAAGTGCTAAGAAAGTGCCAAGAAATCATATATAGCTCATTTCTGAGGGAGAAGGTCAACCCACTATCATCCCACTTTTTCACTGGACACATTTGCTTTTAGTCATAGACAAGACATTGTGTCTCAGAGCATAGAACCAGTCAGAGAGTATTTCAAGTAGATGAGATTAAATTAATCTTCTCTTTATTCTAAGCCACATCATTCAAGAACCATAAACCTAGGGAAAATATAGCATTGCTTTGTGCCTGTATCTCCAAACACATAAGTATTCATAAAGACATGGAAATTTGATTAAGTGCTTCCTAGGTACCAGGCATCATTTTCCAAATAGCATCTCCTCACCAAAGTTTCATTGAGTGGATTCTGTTATTGTCCCTCATGCTAAACAATAGGTAAATGAGACACAGAATGGTTAATTGTCCATAGATATGAACTCAGTGTGCCTACCCAAGAGCACAAACCCCTAACCACCACGCTATGTTGCTTTGCCGTGTCAGAGATGATTAGAATTTATGTCATTATGGCAGAGCAAAGTAAACTCTTCCAACTTTGCTATCTTAAGATTGAAAATGTCAAATATTTTTACCTGGGGTAGAGGAATAGGGGGAAGTAGGAAAAGCCAGAATTTTACTTTTTCTGAAACAGAAAGCGGCGGGACAGTTATTTGTTAGCTAAAATCCTATTGAAATTATTATTTAATCTAACTTGTCCTGAACACATAAAATTGCTGCATAAATTCAAGCCAAAGAACCATCTGTTTTCTTCCTTTTTAATGACTTTGCCAGCATGTGTTTTTCCAACATTTGTGCAGAATTCCCGAGAGTCTTGTAGAGACATGCTAAGCAACCCCAGGGGTTACATTTGGAACACCAGGTAATATTTCATGTTCCGATTACTGTGAAGAAGGCAAGATGCTTTTTAATTGTGTTGGAAAAAAGAAAGATAAATATAAAAGACAGCACAAGTTTTTGGATTCTCACATAAAATGGAGTCTGTTGGACATCATATGCTCTAAAATTGGGTGCAAACATAAAGTCTTGCAATCTTTGGTTTCAACTATTAGAAAAACATCAGATAGAAGAAAAACCCATGGTATTTCTATAAAGTTTTTCATGGGAAAAGCATTAAACTTTGCCAGGTGAGCTGATTTCTGTGTTTTGGTCTATTTTTTTGCTGCTGCTTATAGTATTCATCACTTATTCTTAGAAATGTGTGGTAGAGATGCAGCATGGCTTTCAAAGGTTAACTATTATAAGAAATGTTCTTTGTTATTTGGATTAAATCTAATTACAAATACTCATAGAACTTTATACCTAGACACATAAAAATAAAGTCTGCTTGCAGTCAGGGTTCACTTTCCTACCTTTATATTTCTGCCTTGGAGTATTTGAATCAAACAAATGTGAGGAGGGTCTGGCTTGAGATAAGAAAACACAGATCACATAACAGGTGGAAGATAGTCTGGGACTTAATCCCTATCTTAGTGTCATCAGGAGTCTGTTCGGGCTGAGCTAGGGTCACCTGCACCCTTGCTGACCTTGGTAGAGATTGCCTAAGCAAGCCCTACTTTTTTACTGTGTGTGTATGGATATATAAGTTTTGATGTAGATAAACACACCTACAAATGTAAACACAGCCAGGCGTTGTGGGGCTTCCTGTAGTCCCAGCTACTCCAGTCTGGGCAACATAGCAAGATCCTGTCTCTAATAAAAATAATTTAAAAAATGTAAACACAGCCATTTACATAATTTACATATATGAATGGCTGAGCAATCATTTCTATGGTACGCTGTATGATACAATGAATTTATAGGGCTGTGAGTAAATAAATTTTAGACACTATGAGATAGTCTTTTAAATAACTAAAATCACCTGCATGCCCACATTTTAGAATGTAAACATGATGCCATAGCAGCAAAATAATGGATTGAAAAAAAAAACCGGTCTGTATGGAATCAAGTACAAACACCATATTATGAGTTCCCTAATTAAATTACTCACTATCATGGTCATAGCTTACGTGTTGTCATTACCAATGGCATTTCGCCCTTTTTAATTTGATAAAAGCTACCCTTGAAAGAAAGTGATGTTTAGCTTTGTCCCTCATACTTGGAGCGCTGAGGCTGGGGGTACGTTTGCTAGGTAGAAAGTAGAAATTTTCTTGTAACAAAGGTAAAAAACTTTCAGGTCAAGCCATATATATGTGAGAGGTGCACTATTGGCTCTTGCATGTTTGGGAATAACACACACTTTATGTTTTGCTTCTGAAAATAGAGTACACTAAATCATTAGCAGTGTTTGAAAAGACTCACTCAGCAAGATACTTTTAGACATGAAAATGATATAACAATAATGGAAAGGAATGAATTGTAAGTTTTTATGATTTTGCAACCACAAGAGAAGGGAGAATTGAGGAGCAGTTCTGGAGGACTCATGCAGAGAAAAATGCCTGAATTCATGAGGAAGCGGCTTGTAAGACAGACAAACAGGAATATATTGAACTTGAAGATTTCTTGAGATCATCTTGGGCACTGCTCTTGCTGGCCATTTCTCTTGCTACACGGTCCCAGCAGAGAGACCATTGTAAAAAATCAAAATATCTGTGCATCCCTTTGGCTCAGCTGTCCTCTCTGCAGCATGCTCCTGTTGCCTGCAAAGACGCTCTAGGGAGAGGGTAGGAGAGTTAACCATCAAAATAGATGTCTTTGTGTATCGTTGAGTAAACAGAGAAAAATCGAATTGGCATATATGGAAAAATATTGTCACAAAAAGAAATAAGACCGTATGCCAAGAACCAAGGAAAAATTCATATTTCTGAAAATGATTTTTGCAAAAACAAAAATACAATGGATAAGTTTCTTCATGCTATCAGTAAGGAAAATTATGGTGAAAGTACAGGTCATTATAAAGAAAGTAAGAACAAAATTGAGAATAGCGAGCATGGAAAATGTTAGCAAAGATTAAAAAAGCAAAAAACAAATGGAAAGCTTTAAAGGAAAGGTCTTATATATCAGAAATTGAATTAGTTATTTAAAGAACATATTTGTGAATCAATCATGGAGAAGACAGAAAAAGATATGTAGTTGAAAGTTAATGTCATAAGATAGGATAAGAGATAGTGGATATATAACATTTACTTATATGTTATATAAGGAAAAAATGGAATAAATAAAAGAAAAGGTATAATCAGCTATGTAGAGGAACAAAAGGATTTTATAATGAGGAAAACATTATCACCTGATTTTTTTTTTTTTTTTTGAAGCAGGAGGCTTATCAAGGTTAGAGACAAAACAAAGAAATGGTTTGTACCTGGTTGTAATCAGGTGATCATTTTACTGGCATTCATATTTTTTAAAATAAAATTACCTCTCTATAGAACATTGCTGTTTCCTGGGAGAGGGTAGGAGAATTAAACATCAAAATGGATGTCTTTTTGTATTGTTGAGTAAACAGAAAAATCCAATTGGCATGCATGGAAAAATATTGCTACACAAAGGAGTAAGACCGTAGACCAACAAGAGAGGAGGAAGTAGTGCAAATTAAAGCGACCACAGGTTTCTTCACAGTTATTTAACATACCAGAAAAGTATGATATCTACAGTTGCTGAGTGGAAAAGTTTTTGAACCAAAATGTCTATGCCCATCACAGATATTTAGGATTCATAAAACTTAGCTCCTAGGTACAGTTCCTGAAAAATTACTTGAAGTTTGAGTTATTTGAAAAATGTCAAAATTAGTAATATAATAACAGGAAACAGATCAGTCATAACCATGGAAATCATAAAAATCAAAGTCGTTCTTGTCAATATGATGACAGAACAGAACACTAAAGAATAAGAATCTTTAACAAAATCACTTATATTATCACAATGGTAGATTTTACAATCCTAAATAAAACCAGCAAATTCCATTTTAGTTGAAGTTTTAGAAAGTGGAAGTGGAGAAAGACAAACCACCCATTGCTCATTAAGGGAAAATATTCAAATTGACAGCATATAAATATTGATTCAAGGATTCTTTTGGAATACTTAAATAAAAGTGACATTATTAGAAAGATAAACATGAGGGGGAAATTCAAGTAGCAAACAAAACACATTATCTCTAACAAGAAAATCAATGAGAAAAACAGCAAAGAAATATTGAGCAGGTGGATAAAATAAGATAACATATGTAAGTTCTTTTCTTTATGTTTTATTAGTATATAATTACTTTTACTATCCTGCCTGTAATTAATTTGGCTTTTCGAATCTGTGGGTTTGTTTCTTTCAAAGTTCTGGAAAACTCTCAATTATATACTCAATATTTACATATATAAATTGGGAAGGGGGAGAGATTTATTACAGGAATTGACTCATGCAATTATAGAGGCTAAATCCCGTGATAGAGCCCTGCAAGTTGAAGACCAGGAAAGCTGGTGATGTCATTTAGTCCAAGTTTAAAGGCCTGCGAACCAGAGGAGACACTGTACCATGGTAAAAGAAGATGATGTCCCAGCTCAAGAAGAGAGAGAGAAAATTCACCCTCTTTCTCCTTTTTGTTTTATCTGGGCCCTCAAAGGATTGGATGGCTCCACCCACATTGGTGAGTGTGGATTTTCTTTACTCAATCTACTGATCCAAATGCAAATCTCTTCCAGAAACACCCTCACAGACATACCCCCAAAATAATGTTTTACCAGCAATTGGGCACCCCTTAGCCTAGTCACGTTGACACATAAAATCAACTCTCACACTTGGTACGTGACTTTGTTTTGTTTTTGTAATTTTTGGTCTTTACTGCACAGAGATACCCTCAATCTCTGTATACAATAAAGTCAGAGTGGGACAAAAGAATATTTTAAAACTTTTTTCTTTTGAGATCAGGTAGTAAATAGTGTTCTGATAGCAATAGGTAAAATAATTTAAAATATAATTGAAAAATATGTAGGGTTTTCCATTTAGAAATGGATGTTTCAAAGATAACAAAGTATCCAAAAATGATATGTTGAAGTTCTAATCCCTGGTAGCTCAGAATGTAACCTTATTTGGAAATAGGGTCATCACAGAGGCAAGCACATTAACATCAGGTCATTAGGTCAGTCCCTAATCCAATATGACTGATGTCCTCACAAAAAGGGGAAATGTGGACATGGAGACAGACACACACAGGAAGACACAGTGAAGACATGTGGGACAAAGACGGCCATGTTCCTGGAGGTACACATGGACAAGCCCACAGGTGCCAAGGGCTGGGGGCAGCCACCAGGCGTTGGTAGAGGTGAAGAAGGGTCTCTGCTGGAGTCTTCAGAAGGAGCACGGCCCTGCTGACACCTCGATTTCAGACAGCTCGTCTCCAGAACTGTGAGACAGTATGTCTATTGTTTCAGGCCACCCGCTTTTTAGTACTTTATGATCCAGCCCTTGGGAACTGATGCACTTAGAAATCTATATTCTTCCCAGCCCCGTCCCCAGCATGGAAATTCTATATGTGGTGTTTTACTTGTGGTTGATTTTATGTGTTTATCATCTTCAAGAGTTTGGGCAGAATTTCTCATTCCAAGATGGCTCCATTTAGACTATTAGAGAGGAAACCAAGAGTGATAGTATTTTCTTCTACTTTTTCTATTATTCAGTTTTTTCCTTTTGGTGGTCACCTCATCCTCAATGGTGGTGGCGTTTCAGGTTGGCCACATCATCCTCATCTGCTCACCTCTCTTCCTCACTGCCTCTATTCCTCTTCTTTCTCTCCTCACTTCTCCCTCCTAGTCTACTTCATCCTCAGCGGCCTGCTTCCTCCTTCCTCCACTGGCGTTTCTGTCACCCTGGGGTGGGCAGCAGATGTACCTGTAGGGTGACAGGAGCACATCCGGAGGGAGAGAGCCAGGGACAAGGAGAAAGAGGCCTCTGGGAGCAGGACAGGCAGGGGAGACAGATTCTCTCTTCTGTGCCTCCCACCTGCCCCCAAACCTTTCCCTTGAGGTTTTAATTTTAGTTACTATATTTTTAATGTGTACAAAAATTCCCATTTTGATATTTTCAAACTTTTTTTATTTTTCATAGTCTCTTTATCCATATAATTTTAAGCATTTTTAGTCATTAGCATATAAAACACAGCTGTTTTATAGATTACCTCTGATAAATCCAACATCTTGTTGATGTTTATTTAGCTTTTTTTTATTATTACATCCACAAGGCTTTGCTCATGGAGTCTCTTTTCCTTATGTTTAGTCATTTTGTGTCAGCATAATTATTTTCCTAGGCATTTTATATGTGGCAATAAGCAGGGGGAAGGGGATGAGGATGAATTTTTAGGGAGGATCTTCATTTGCACAGGACAGAGTGCTGGGGCATGAGCCAGGCCAGAACCACGCCGGGTGGCATTCTAGGCTCTCTTCAGTGAGTGAGAATTCAGCAAGTACCCCAAAGAAAGCCCCTGTCTCTACATGCATAGTTCCAGAGGGGTCGGGTGATAATGGTCCCTTCTGTTCATATTTACCCTGAGGAAGCAAAACATCTGGAAGGTGGGGTCTGGTGTTAGGTATTTTTTTTTTCCTTTTAAAATGAATGTGTAAAATACAAAGAGCAAAGTGAATAAAGGACATCAATATTAGGTGTGTTGCACAATGATTTTTAAACACACACATACAGACTTGTATATACACACAATCATATAACCATCTTGTATATCATACTAGACTATATATCCACTAACCCATACAGTTTTTTAATTTATTTTTAATTATTATAATAGTTATATATATTTATGTGGTATGTGTGATGTTTTGATACAAGCATACAGCGTGTAACGATAAAATCAGAGTAATTGGGGTATCCATCACCTCAAGCGTTTATCATTTCTCTGTGTTAGGAACATTTCAATTCTGCTCTTTTAGTTATTTTAAAATATCCAATAAATTTTTGTTAACTGTAGTCACCATATTGTGCTACTGACTACTAGATCCTATTCATTCTATCTAACTGTATCTTTGCACCCATTAACTATTCCCTCTATGTCTCCCCCTCCCCACTGCCCTTCCCAGTCTCTGGTAACCATCCTCCTACCCTCTATCTTTATGAGTGCAATATTTTTTTAGCTCCCACATATCAGTGAGAACATGTGACATTTGTCTTTTTGTGCCTGGCTTATTTCATGTAACGTAATGTCCTCCAGTTCCATCCATGTTGTTGCAAGTGACAGGATTTCATTTTTTTTGTGACTGAATGATATCCCATTGTGTATATGTAATTTCTTTATTCATTCGTCTCTTGACGGACACTTAGGTTGATTCCATATCTTGGCTATTGTGAATAGTGCTGCAGTACACATGGGAGTGCAGATATCTCTTCAATATACTGATTTCTTTTCTTCTGACAGGTACCCAGCAATGAGATTGCTGGATCATATGGTAGTTCTATTTTAGATTTTGAGGAACCTCTGTGTTCCCTAGTGGCTGTTCTAATTTACATTCCCACCAACAGTGTAAAATTATTCCCATTGCTCTATGCTCTACATCCTCACCAGCATTCATTATTGCCTATCTTTTTTATAAAAGCCATTTTAAGTGGAGAGAGCTAATATCTCATCATAGTTTTGATTTGCATTTCTCTGATGATTAGTAATGTTGAACGCTTTTTCATAAACCTGTTAACCATCTGTATGTCTTCTTTAAATAAATGTCTGTTTGAATCTTTTGCTCATTTTAAATTCAGATTATTTGATTTTTTTCCTATTGAGTTGTTTGAGCTGCTCTTATATTCTGCTTATTAATCTCTTGCAAGATGGGTAGTTTGCAAATATTTTTTTCCATTCTGTGAGTTGTCTCTTCAATTTGTTGATTGTTTACTTTGCTGTGCAGAAGCTTTTTAGCTTGATCTAATCCCATTTGTCCATTTTTGCTTTGGTTGCCTGTGCCTTTGAGGTATTACTCAAGAAATCTTTGCCCAGACCAATGTCCTGAGTGCTTACCTAATGTTTTCTTCTGGTTTCATAGTTTCAGCTCTTAGATTTAAGTCTTTCATTCATTTTTATTTGATTTTTGTATATGGTGAGAAATAGGGGTCTAGTTTCATTTTTCTTCGTATGGATATCCAGTTTTCCCAGCATGGTTTATTGAAGAGATTATCCTTTCTCAATGTATGTTCTTGACACCTTTGTCAAAAATGAGTTCACTGTGTGTGGATTTATCTAGGTTCTCTATTCTGTTCCATTGGTTTATGTGTCCTTTTTTTATGTCAGTACCATGCTATTTTTGTTACTATAGCTTTACAGTATAAGTTGAAGCCAGATAATATGATTCCTCCAGTTTTATTATTTTTGCTCAGGATGATTTTGGCTATTCTAGGTCTTTTGCGATTCCATATAAATTTTGGATTGTTTTTATGTATCTGTGAAGAATATCATTGGCATTTTGATGGTATTACATTGGATCTGCAGATAGCTTTAGATAGTATGGACATTCTATGAATATTGATTCTTCCAACTCATGAACGTGATGACATATCTTTCCATTTTCTGTGTCCTCTTCAATTTGTCATCAATGTTTTACAGTTTTCATTGAGATAGCTTTCATTTCTTGTTTACTCCTAGGTGTTTTACTTAATTTGTAGGGATTATAATGGGGTTACTTTCTTGGTTTCTTTTTCAGATTGTTTACTGTTGGCATATAGAAACGCTACACATTTTTGTGTACTGCTTTTGTATCCTGCAACTTTACTGAATTTGTGCATCAGTTCTAAGAGTTTTATCTTGGATAAAAGATATCTTAGATATCTTTAGGTTTTTTAAATATAAGATCATATCATCTGCAAAAAAAGGATGATTTGACTTCTTCCTTGGCTGTTGTGAACAGTGCTGCAGCCAACATGGGAGAGCGGCTATCTCTTCAATATACTGATTTACCGTCTTTTGGATATAGACTATTTTTGAAGACATATCTTTAAACTAGAAAACTTCATATTGGGGCCATGACGTTTTTATATTTCTAACTCTAATAGGTGTCCATTCAAATGAAAACATATCAGGAAAAAATTTTATTTGAGCATTTTTTATTCAGGCAATACAATATATTTTTAGGCAAGATGATTATTATTGAATATTTGAAGCCTATGAAAATTACTCTGAGGTTGTTTTAATCATTTCAGAAAAATGATTATTTTGGATCTGAAATGAAAGCATATGTTAGCACTTTTATTGCAGGCTTTATTTCTATTTAATATATCATAAAGGAACATTTCACTTATCTATTACAAAATTAAACATCTAAAATTATGATGTGGTATTAATACAATATAAGCAAGCATTGTATTAACACAAAATATTCAGAAATATTGCTTGTCACATGCTCTAATATTTTTATGAATATTCAAATATTCATTTTAGTTTCATTTGTATATTAAGGATCTGGGCTTTTGTCTCTGATTGTGTGTACTATTGTGATTGATTTAGTAATATTCATAGAAGTTGCACTATAATTTCTTTAGCACATTACAAGGTAGTTATAGAATTAAGATCAAAATATTTTTATTTATGTGGCATTTAGAATGGAAAATTTTTAACTAAGATCATATTAAAAATTAAATTATTAGCTTGCAAACTTGTTGATATTAAGAAGCCCAATGTCAATTTGGTTACATTATCAAAACTTAGTTCAAAATGTATATACCCTAAAACTGAACTTCATCATGCTTTACTCTAATACACTGATACCTGTCTTTTAGTACATCCCAAATATTGGGGCTTACATGTTATATTAAGAAGTAAAGTGACTTTCTTTTTAAAAACAGCCACAGAGTGGTGAAAAAGTGACATTCAAATGTATAGTACAGAAATCAGTATGTGAGGTTCTGAAAAAGTAGGCATTTGCCTTTTAATTTGTGTAACACTGCTGAGCTCTGTCTGGGAGAAAATCAACAGCTTTTCAGAAAGCAATAGCTTTTCCTTGTTAGGTTTACACCGTGTCAAAGCAGGTCTGTGAAATCACTGGGCAGGAGCGCTCTAGTGGACGAAGGGGCAGCAGGGTGCTGTGGTTTTGCAACATTGAAATTCTATCTTTTCTAAGTTTTCATGACAGATTCTGGCAGGGTGATGTCAAATGGTGCGAGATATTTGCCTACAGCTGGTGAAAAGGGCTCAGGAGAAGAAAAATATAAAACAACTTTAAACAGTGTCAATTCCAGTAAACAGAGAGAGGACACTGGGGACCATCCGGCCGCCCACCATCTGCTCACAGGTCAGCAAGAAGGGGCGACCTGCGTGCAAAGGGAGACATGCGTCAGGCGACACACAGTGGCAGCCAGGGCCTAGGTTGTGTGCAAGGAAGACGTGAAAATAAACGCCCTGCCCACTGCGCCATTTCCAGTCACCTATTTAAACAACAAACTGACTTAGGATAGCCCTGTGCTTTACCAGGGATACACGTATATTGTCAAGGTAAAAGTGGAATGCTAAAAATTGCCTCTGGAAATCGCCTCTGGAACAGGAAAATAAATTAGTCTGGAAATTTTTCAGCAGTTTCAAATCTGGTAAACTTATATATCTGTTTTCAATTTGCTTAAATTTTCCACTAACATGACAAATGGATCCTAATTTTCTACTTTCTTGTGTAACCCATCCTATATAATAAAAAGTATATGTCACATACTGAGACACTAATTAAATACTATCCATATTGTATTTTTAGAAGTAAAATCAATGATATAATTTTTGAAGCCAAAATAATATATTTTAGAAGGCTAAAAAACATGGCTATGATGACTTTTTATAACTTTTTAGAGTGCACATATAAAAATATTTTCCTAAGGTTTATTTCCAGAAAGTTTAAATCTGGTATCTTAAAGATAATTACTGGAAAAAACCTCCTAACGAATGATTTCTGTTATTGACTAGAGCATAAAATCCATTAGTACTTAATTCAACCACTATTTTACAGGTGAGGAAATGGAGATTTATTGCTAACAAGATAAAAAGAGAGTGGAAGGAGGAAACTGAAATGCATTCTTGGAAGAAAATAAACTAATTAAAATGTTAATAAAAGGTAAGAGAAAAAAATTGAATAACAGACTATATTGGAACACGTGATGTAAGGAGTCCTCTGGTAGAAGATTTAGGAATGAAATGCCACCAAAGTCCAGCATCAAGACCTAACCAGAGTTCTGATAACTTTCACATATTTGTGCTAAATAAAATTATTAATAGAATGGCAGAGTCTGGAGATGGGATTAGAGATATAGCAACAAGGAAGAAAGATAACTTCATCCAGTGTGCAAACACAGGTAGTTCATCCCTTGAAGTGGAGTGCTTTTTCACCAAAAGCTTGTTTTTACCAATTATCCCAGTTCACATGAGCCAGTATTTGCCAAGGAATGGAGTCTTCAGCACCGATTCACTACACCTTGCAGGCAGCCGGAGAATTTCCGTCCCAGCTGCAGCCAGGCCCCTCTCTGAGCTGACAGGTGTTAACAGCTAAGTGCTGCAACAGTAAACAAAACATTAAAGTACACTTTGACCTAACTCTCTGTGTGCCCTGGTCTCTCTATATCAAAGAGATGCCATGTTGCTTTAGACAACTTGTGCCAAATCCAAAGCAGAAAGTGTTATAAATGTTGAGAGTGGAGTCATTGGTTTTATTTTCCACTCACTGTGCAGGCCTGTGTAAGTATCTGGGCCTCAGAGAAGTTAAGAGTTTTATCTTAATGCTTATTCTTGGTTATGGATGTATTAGAATCTTGTGAAACTTGTGGTTTTCTCAATAATTATTTTTGTAATTATAAATTGTTGCCTGAGTAATGGTTTAAAAGCCAAGCCTCTAAAGATACGTGTTGGAAATCAGTTTGTGGGTTTTCAGGAATACCAAGGCTCTGTGATTACAGGCATTATATATAACCTGTTTCAGTTGACAGGGAATGAAGATTATGTGGTTAAAATGTTGTGCACTGTTAAGTAAGACATCTTAAACTCACATCATTTTTAAAAATTTAAATATTAGGAAGAAGCACAAGATTTCTCTTTCTTGTTTTTTTTTTTTTTTTTTTTTAGACACAGTCTTGCTCTGTTGTCGCGGCTAGAGTGCTTGCTGCCAACTCCAGCTCCTGGGCTCAAGTGATCCTCCTGCCTCAGCCTCCCGAGTAGCTGGGACTATAGGCATATGCCACCATGTTCAGCTAATTTTTCTATTTTTAGTAGAGATGGGGTCTCGCTCTTGCTCAGGTGGGTCTCAAACTCCTGGCCTCAAGGTATCCTCCCACCTTGGCCTCTCAGAGTGCTAGGATTACAGGCAGGAGCCACCATGCCCAGCAGGGTTTCTCTTTATAAACTCCCTTTATGAATTTTTCTCTTTTATAAACTCTTCAAAATTAAATAACATTAACTAACAAACTTATTTTTATTGAAATTAAAATAAAGCAATAGTGACAAATACAATAATAAAAACAAATGCAAACTCAGGCCCTAAAATCTCATGTAGGTCTCAAAAACACTTCTGAAATCCAGACTAACATTTTTTAATGATCATTCAATTGATAATAAAAAACATTCTTAAACAACTGTTGTTAACTCCAGTTAGGGGAACATACACCTCAAAGGTGTCACAAGGTTCTCATGTCAGAGATTAATTTTTCGACATTTGTGTCAGTATAATATTATACGTGCAATTGAAGAACATGGCGGATGGTGGAATTCAATAATTTCATTGACTTTTATAACCCTGGTAATCTAGGATACAGAGAACTGATAAACTTTTTTGTGAAGACTTTTCACACAAACAATAAAATTTTGAAGACTCCTCACACAAAAAAGGAAGGTATTCTCTCAGGCTAAGGAGACAGCAGTGGCATTCCTGTGTCTCCTCAGAGCAGAGGTGACCTGCTGTCTGGTTCTGATAGAGCCATGGGAGGAAGGACAGCCCCAGAGAGAAACATCCAGTGGTACATCCGGGGACCCTGCCCTGGTGCCTCATAGATGTTTCTGTGGCTCAAAACCACCAATGGGAGTTGGGTGCGTCACACCACCAGATGCTACAGATATCTCTTTAGAACCAGAAATAACTGAAGCTGGAGTCAAAAAATTGAGCTAAATTATAGAAAATAAATTTAGGTATGCCATAGACTTAATAGTTATCAATATAAAAAGCTATCTACATATTCTCCTCAGAATATAAAGGAGTCTGGATGGATGGTATACCACCACAGTAACATAGATTTCTTGCAGTGAGCCAGTAACTTCATTTATTTCTGAAAAATAAACAGGGTCATCACATGATCATGTTCCTATAGCTCCCCAAATTCAGAGCTCCTTGCTTTCAGCATTCTTTAAGGTAAAGATGTAGTTCTGATGGTATTGAACTTAGGCAACATATCATTGCTTTTGCCGTTTTCAAAACTCAATTTGATATCGAGATTTATTATTGTTAGAAATTTATTTGGTGCTAAGGGAAAAAAAAACACGTTAATTAACCATCCACTGTCCACAGTCCAAGAAAAAGTCCGTATACGGATCCTTACAATTTCTATTAATATAATCGCCCAAGGAATAGGGAATACCATAGAACCCAGTTTTGTTTCCAAAGAGGATAGTGGAAAAAAATTATGATGCATTTTTAGTTCTGAAAATTCAGTATAACAGACACGTTTATGAATATCACTTTAACTAATGAGCTTTCAAATTGGAGGCTTGGCCTCTGTATGTCAGGATCAAGTCATAAAAACAGAAACCCAAACATTTTTTTTCCTCTGTATTTTTAGCAGAAAGAATTTAACACAGGATATGGGGTAGACAGGCACGGGAGGGCTGGCACACTAAGAACTGGCGAGGCGCTGCAGGGAGGCTTCACTCCAGAGCTGGGGAAAGAGGGATGAGGTTGGGGGTATAGAACATACAACCCCCATGGAGGAGCACCGTGAACTGAGTACTGGACGTCTCCGGGGCATATTGTCTAACTGCGTGCGTCGTGAGCCTGGAGAAGGCTTTGCTAAGCAGGGACCTAGACCTCGTAGGAGAGGGTACTTCAGGATGCTTTTGGAACCTCAGTATCTCAGACAAGGGCTCGCAGAATCGGGACTCAGGCTTCTGAGGAGGAGGTGCCTCTAGGCTGGCGCCAGTATTTCTGAAAGGCATGTTGAAACTGGTTCTAGCAGTAAGGAAAATATCTGAGAATAGAACCAGTCACTGTTAAAATCCCAAATTGCTACGAAAGGGAAGGATCATTATTGGGGCAAAATTGGTAGGGCAAATAAAACCTTGGAAGCCGCGAGCCTTTCTACCTCCCGCTGCCCTCCGCCCTGCCTGTAGCACCCCCTGTTGGCGTAATCGGACGGAAAGCCAGCTTGGGAAGAAGGGGAGTCTGCGGTGCCCTGCCAGCGTCACAGAGCGGAGAACAGACAGACGGTTTCCAGAGGAAGGACTCAGTACGATCCACCATTCGGGATCCTCAGCGTCTGTGCGTAATCCTCCACACATATTTGCAGTTCCATAAGACAATTAAACAGCAAATGCATTCGTTTGCCTAATACAATGAAAGTATCCTCTAAACAAATGGTGACCCTCTTGCCATCAATCCAAAACAAAAACAAAAACAAAAACGAAAAACAGGTTGTCGCTACTACACAATGTGGGCAAAGAGGAATGTCGTCTAGGATCCAAGACTCTCAGGGACACCTCTTAAACTCCCGTGTCATGTAGTAAAAGTTAATGGAAAGCTATAGCAACCAAATATTTTACTAATGTAAATCCAGAATTTAGCTTCTTGGTTAAAATTGTAAGCTGACCTTGGAGTTCTTAACAATGAGTAACAAAAATTACGAATTACCTTTTATGTAATCTTCGTAGGTAGCAGAGATTTCGTCTCACCAGAATATGTTATCCTTTTAGTGTTGGCTTTATTGTGTCACTGACTAGGGAAAAGGGGGAAAAAATTACGTCATTTCCTCTCTTTTGAATGATGTAAGGTAGCTGACAGGCGCGAACTCTCTTTGCTCCTTTCCGCTGCCAAGCGGTGTTCTACCTTGGACTGTGCCCCAGCTGCTCGTCCATTCACCAGCTGAAGGACATCTGAGGTGCTTCTAGTTGCTGGCAATTACGAATAAAGCCACTATAAACATTCATGCACAGGCTATTTATTAAAATGCTGTTTCATCTTTCTTGAATAAACAAACATGTAGGAGTACAACTGTTGGTTCATGTGGTGCATTAGTTTTCTATTGTTGCCATAACAAACGTACATGAACTTGGTGGCTTAAATAACACATATTTATTATTTTACAGTTCTCTAAGTTAGAAGTCCAACAGGTTTCACTGAGCTAAATCAAGGCATCAGCGGGGCTGTATTTCTTTTCGGATACTCTAGGGGAGATTCTGTGTCCTTGTTTCTTGAGTTGTGGGCAGAACTGAGTTCCTTGCAATTACAGGACTGACATTCCTCTGCCCTTTCCCACTGATGGAGGGTCATGCCCCATTTCTGGAGGCCACCAGCATTCGCTGGCTTGTGGGGGCATTACCCTGTCAGCCACTTTTATAGCTTCAGGTTTTACATTTAGATCTATGATTCTTTTTAGTTAATTTTGTGCCTGGTATGATGTATTGATAGAAATTATTTTTATATGGATATTGAATTGTTTCAGTATCATTTATTGAGAAAACATCAAATAGATGGACAAATGTTGACAAAGATGTAGAAAAATTGAAATCCTTGTGCATATCTGGTGGAGATTTCAAACAATACAGCCACTGTGGAAAACAGTATGGCAGCTCCTCAAAAAATTAAATGGAATTACCATATAATCCAGCAATTCCACTGCAGAGTGTACACCTAAAAGAACAGCAAGCAGGGACTCACCCAGATATTCGCACACTCACGTTCATAGCAACATTGTCCACAATAGCCCAAAGGTGGAAACAACCCAGATGAATAAACAAAATGGAGTGTTTCCATATGTTAAAATAATATTCAATCTTAAAAATGAATGAAACACTAATACATGCTGCAGTGTGGATGAATCCTGAAGACTCTATGCAAAGTAAAATAAACCAGACACAAAGCATAACTATTGTGTGATTACATTTAAAATTATAAGGGATTCCTACAATAGTGAAATTCACAGAGACATAACGTGAAATAGAGGTTACCAGGGACAGGGGGAGGGGAACAAGGAGGAATTGGTGGTGAATGGATTCAGAATTTCAGTTTGGGATGATGGAGATAAAGGTGATGGTTGTACAGCAATGTGAATGTAATTAATGCCACTCAACCGTATACTTAAAAGTGATTAAAACAGTAAAAAAAATTCTTTTCTCTTATGTTTCATTTTGAATAGTTTCTATTGCTAGTAAATTCTTTAATCTTTTTGTTTACAGTGTCTAATCTGCCTTTCATATGATGTAATATATGTTATATCTCTCACATTATAGTTTGTAGAAATTTGGTTTGGTTCTTTTCGTATCTTTTCTTCCCGCATTTAACTTTTGTAACATGTGGAATACAGTTATAATAACTATTTTAATGTCTGTTAATTTTTGCATCTATCAATTGAACAATTTTCTTTCCATTATGGGCCATATTTTCCTGCTGCTTTGCATGCCTAGTAATTTTTTATGGGGTCCCAGATGGCACATATTTTACCTTATTCAGTGTTGGATAATTTTATATTTCTATGAACATTATTGAGCTGTGTTCTGGGACATAGTTAAGTTCTTGGAAACAGTTTTATCATTTCAGATGTTCTCTCTTTTTTTTTTTTTTTTTTTTTTAGAAACAAGGTCTCACTCTGTCACACAGGCTGCAGTGCAGTGGCCTGATCATAGCTCACTGTAACCTGGAAATCCTGAGCTCCTGAACTCAAGGGATCCTCCCGTCTCAGCCTCCAGAGCAGCTAGGACTAAAAACATGTGCCACCATGCCAGCTATTTTTATAGTGACAGGGTCTCATTATGTTGCCCAGGCTGGTCTTGAACTCCTGGCCTCAGTAATCCTCCTGCCTTGGCCTCCCAAAGTGATGGGACTACAGTCTGGGCCACTGCCTGGCCCAGATACTGGTTTTAGTATCTGTCAGGCAGGAACAGGGCAGTACTGGGTATAAGGTCAACTTTTCTCCATTTCTGAGGCAAGATACACTCCACCCAAGGCCCCATGAGTCCTGGGAATTTCCAGTCTGGCTGGTGCAGACAGGCACTATCGAGGCCCCTGCATGAGTGCAGGACACGATTACGTTTACACGTTGCTGGTGGGTTATTTCCTTGGCCACGTGCCTTTCTTGCACATGAATTTGCTGATCAGATCAAGAGGGACCCTCTGCAGGTCTCTGGAATTCTTTCTCTCTGTTTAGCTCTTTCTTTTCCGCTTTCTTTTCTGTCAAACCTAGACATCGTGGTCGCCTTGGTCTTTCAGTTCTAGCTCCTTAACTCAGTATATCAGCTGGGCTTTCCCCTTTGTACACCACTGCGTGGAAACTCTCTCAGAACACAAATCTAAAGGAATCATAGGACTTCTTTTGTTTCCTGTGTCTGAAGGTTAATTTTTTTTTTAGCTTGCTTTCAAATGTGTTGAAAACTGTTACTCCATCTTGACCAGAAATGGAAGTCTTGATAAATTCTTTTTAAGCTTTTGAATATATAGCAGAAGAAATGCCAGTCTCCAGCCACTGTTTCTTAAAGTTTATTTATTTATTCAGACTCCCTCCCTCCCCCTCTGCTTTCTTCTTTTCTTTCTTTAGTGTCAGCCAATGTTGGACAAGCCAACCCTTTCTAAACAACTCAAGATTATGTCATCACAAAATACCCCCTGAAAATAACTGTCTGGAATACACAAAAGCTGTGAAACTAACAACAGTGGGAAATTGCAACGTGAAGTGTTCTGTTTTCCATGTCAATATATCCCTTCAAGTGAGGTTGATTTTAACATTTCTGGTTAATTCTTTAAAATAATAGCAAAGTTGAACTTATTACTTATTTTATTAATTAAGAAAATTAATGGATAATCACACAACAATATTCAGAACAGAAGAAAATAAAACTATCATAAACCAAGAAATAGATTCATTTTCATTAGTAAAACCAGAGTTTGGGAGCAGCTAATTTATTCTATTTTATTTTCAGCTTTCCCGAAAATACAAAACTCTGAAAATACATTTTAAAATATCTACTTCTTTATTACTTTATTTAATTAGGGGATAAAAAGCACCATCAACTGAAGTAAATTAAAGACTCTAAAATGAATGACATTTTACCAAATTTATAATTCATTTCCCTCTCCAGGACTTGATCCTGTTAAAGTGCACTCAATGTAACATGGCAGAATTATTTAGCACAGTTTTTGTCTTTTCAGAAAAGAAAGATCAGTTATGTTTAATTCACAAATTTAAAACTCGAGTGATTCTAGCTGACAGGGAAAATAAATGAATGCTTTCTGGGAAAGTATCACAAAGAAACTAGAAGAGGCTTCAAGGGAAGAGTCCCCTGAGTGCAGGGTTGCCAGCAGGCATCTGATATTTGACGCATAATTTGAGAGGCTCAGTTTTTACATAAGGAATAATTCTCTCAACTGCTGTTTATTTTTAAAAGCCCCTATACTATAATGCATGTGAAAAAGAAAAAATGATTGTATAGACTAATATAAACAAAATAAGGTAATAGAATTTTTACCTTAATATGAGCAGAATGAAATACAAAGAAATGGCTACAGACTTTTAAAAGTGTCCCCTACTGACCAATGATAACCTATAATTGTGATTTCAAATCCCAACTTAAATCTATATGAAAACACAACTCTTATCTAATCATAGACTATTCCTTATCACTGACAAGATTGCAGAAAAGTATTAGTTTGGGTATTGGCTGTTACACAGTATATAAACTTTAAATTTGAAATAAATCATTCTAATTAAATGCAATTTCACTTGTTCCTTGAACATAAAAGTTCAAAACAAATATATATATTTTTTTAATTTTAGAATAGCTTTAGATTTACCAAAAGTTGCAAAGATAGTACCATGAGTCTTCATGTATTGCACAACCAATTTCAACCATTATTAACACCTTTCATTAGTGTAATGCATTTGTCATAATTATTGAACCAATACTGATACATTATAATTAATTATTGATTATTAACAATTAATATTATTACTTTAATCAAGCCTTGAGATAATTATTTGAAATATATTTCACATAGTACATGAAATTTTATTTAACTCTTCTTTAAGATATGCAGTCCTATTTTCCTTGTTTAGCAAATTGAACCCTGGAAATATTAGTCATCTTTCTGTGTTGTATTCTGAAGGCTGAGATTACGTTAGGCAGCCTGCTGAGGTTTATGCCAAATCTCTCTCATGTCATGATCCTCCCTGGTATTTCTTTCCATTCCTTGACCCTGTAAGCATTCAGTCAGCTAAAGTACCATATTATTTTTCTGGAAAAAAGTTTAATATAAGCCAAAAGAAAGAAAAAGTTGTCTATACATAACTTTGAGATAATATGTGCAAATTTTCTTCACTACCCCATCCCTAACCCAATTAATGTTCTCTGGACTGAGAGAACAGGCAGCCAGTGGGGACTGCATAGACCCAGTGGAGCTATGAGAAAGGGAGTCTGGAGATGGGCTGGGGCAAGGAGAGCTGGAATGGACAAACAGGTTTGCGGAATCCGAGAATAGAGGGTGTATGTCTAACACCCCAAGAGTCCCGGGGAGGTGACCAGTTCACAGAAGAATGGCAGGGGTTATATGTGGAAGAATGGATCTGAAGCCTGAACTATTCCCCCTTATTCCAGGGGTAAATAAGAGCAACAAAATAATTCTCATAGCTTTCAAGTAGAACTGAAAAAAGTAAGTCAAAGAAAGATTGATGGAATTCCCTGGCTGCAGTGTGGCATGGAAATGTTAAATCATCCCCTCTGCTCAAAAGCAGAAAGGGTCACAGGTCCTCAAGGGATCTTGCAGACCACTCACTCCTGCATGATCATGGCCAAAGACGATTGCCAATGGATATCTCTACAGATGCCAACTGGGACCTGTGACATCAGGGCAAGAAAATTCCCCACTTCCGCCTCTGTCTTGTCCTAGCACTGGGGACTGCCCCACTACCAGCTGAGATTCAGTTCTTGAGGGCAAAAAAAGTTACTTCTCAGATAATTAAGATTACATTAGAAATAAAGTTATAGAACTGCAGACTGAGTTTTATTTCACTTCGCATATTTAAAACTTTACCAAATATTCTATGTACAAATAAAAATGGAGGATTTTTTTTTTTTTTTGGTATCCCTGCAATTGTCCATATTCAGACCCCCTGTTCTTTCAATTGTTCATTTTAAGTTATCTTTTATCACTTTCCAAGGCATGGAGTATTTAAAGAAGTGTTTAAATTTATCATGGAACCATTTTTAGATGTTAAAATGTTCTGATTGCTAATGTGATTTTTTTCTGTTTAAACAACAGCTGTGCATGAGTGTCCCGTATTTTTCCTTTGTACTTTAATGATTTGAGCTACGTCCTAAGAAAATGGCAGCATTATTAGTGCTGGTATATATTATTGATAGAAACAATTGTACCATGAAGGTTTGAAATTCAGTTAACCTGCTACCAAGGTTGCCATACAGGTAAATATGGAATCTGGCAATTAAATGACCCATGTTATGGCCTCACAGAGACATGCCCAGGCTTGTGAACATAAGCGGACAGATGTAGCTCTCTACATCCGTGAAATAGAGACTCTTTTTCCCGTGAGTCCTCATGAATGCTTTGTTCTGAGATTATACAAAGTACACGGACAACTTTTAATAATCCTTGTCATTTTTTCAATCTCCTATGAGTTCTACTATGACATAGCACCTGGGGGACTAAGTTAATCCACTTACAGGAGCTTAATTAAGCCAGTTGTAACAGCAGAGAACAATGAGGGCTTAATATGGACCCCTTGCGAAAAGCATTGTTATGTGTCAAAATATTTAATCTCTACAACAAATTATGAGGTTTTTAAATGTTCATCTTGATTAATTCTGTCCTAAATGTACCCACAAGATTTTTGGATAAGAGATAGACTTCTTGTTACTTACCTCACAACAAATAACAAGCATGTAGTTTTCCTGAGTCCCCATTCTTATCCCTGGGCCACTGTGATGCGAGCCAGGTCAAATATCTCTCACATGCAAAGTCTGTATTGTAGGCAAGGAATGCAGAAAAACGAATTTTAACTGCACACGGGGAGTAAGGCAACTGTCTCTTCCTCTCTTTCTGAGAGAGTCTGTTTTTGAAACATATTAAGTGCTGTGTTCAGTGTTACAACTCAAGAGATGTCTCCATGGGATCTGGGCTTCACCCCACTCCCCACCTCCCTTGAAATGTCAATGTATAACTGAAGCGTTAGGTGAATCTCTCTGGAGTTTTCATTATCTTTGCAGTTGTAAATTAAATTCTAAAGCTGCCTTTCAGCTCAGATCCCAAGAATCAGTAAAATTTGTGTAGAATGCCATAACTGTGCAAACACATAAACATATTTTCTCTACAATGCTAAACACACAGGCGCACACACACACGTCTGTGTTATTTACAGATGTGGCAACTTAATTTAAGGATGTTAGCTTGCCTTGGGTCAAATTTTGTCATCAATAAAGCCAAGGTTTTGACCGCCATCTAACTTTAAAGCCCAAGTTCTAAAACATTACAGTATCTTACTGATTTATTGGTAGATAAATGAATGAATGCATAAAGCAGCCATTTCTAGTTACCACAAATCAACCTTTACTTCACATTCTTTTTCAAACTTCTATCATGATTATGTAGAAAAGCAGTTGTAAATGACAGAATAGTTTAATATGATTGATTCATTCCAGAGAATGAACTCAGAGTTTGAGAGAAAAAAAAAGGGGAGTGAGGGCATACAAGAATTATTAAATATGCCAGGATGGTGGTTCATCCCTGTAATCCTAGCACTTTGGGAGGTCTAGGTGGGAGAATATCTTGAGTTCAGGAGTTCAAAACCAGTCTGGACAACACAGTGAGACCCCATCTCTACAAAAAATTTAAAAATAGCCAGGTGTGGTGGCATGTGCCTGTAGTCTCAGCTACTCAGGATGCTGAGCCAGGAGGATTGCCTAAGTCCCAGGTGTTTGAGGTTACAGTAGGCTATGACGGGGCCACTGCACTCCAGCCTGGGCAACACAGGAAGACCCTGTCTGTAAAAGTAAAAAAGAAATTACTAAATAAAGGAAGATATCAACTACAATGTTCAGTGGGTCTGTATAGCTACAATATGGATAGAAAAATATGAATAGTATTTTCTGATCCCCGATTCATCAAGTGGGACATATTATCTAGTAAATGACAAGTAGCATCTAGCATTGTATTTCACGTAGCGTAGATGGCCATGATTAACAAATGAATGAAAAAGTCAAAAATAGGTCTTGTACTACATACAAGTTTAAACACATATTTAAATTTTAAATGTCCTCTTGTGGCCGAGCACAGTGGCTCACACCTGTAATCCTAGCACTCTGGGAGGCTGAGATGAGAGGATCGCTTGAGATCAGGAGTTCAAGACCACCCTGAGCAAAAGGGGACCCTATCTCTACTAAAAACAGAAAAAATTGGCAGAACATGGTGGCACATACCTGTAGTCCCAGCTTCTCAGGAGGCAGAGGCAGGAGGATGGCTTGAGCCCAGGAGTTTGAGGTTGCAGTGAGCTATGATGATGCCACTGCACTCTAGCCTGGGTAACAGAGTGAGACTCTGTCTCTAAAAGAAAAAAAAAAAATTAGTCCTCTTCTTAGGGGAAATTTTAAGCAAAAAGGAGCAAAGTAAATGGCAAAGCCAAATAATATTTAAAGGAATTTTTGGTTTTATATAACAAAATATCTCCTACAAAATTTTAACCATTTTATGACACTTTTTGCAGCTTATAATCAGAGAAGACTGAAATCTTTGTCCTTTGCAAGACACTTTTAACTGATAGTATTGATTTTTAAGGGAAAAAAGTTTGTAAAAAACAAACATTTGATTAATACCAGAGGTGGGTTCAGGTTTTATAGAGCCTGAAGCTTATATATTGAAGAACCATATTTCAGATAAAGAAAAGCCCCATAAAATTAGGAATAAAAACACAGGTAAAGGGACTTGGAAGGAACCTGATAATGTGTGTAACCCTGAAGCTTAACTGTGTTAACCTTTGACACAAACAGACATAGACATTTTTGAGCTTATGTTTTATTCTAATAAAAACTTGTAAAAATAATTCTAGTAGTGGATTTAGTAATAAAGCCCAGAAGTAGCCAGATTCTCTAGGTAAATGGCACTTTTGTCTGCAATTCTTGTTGCTCTGGCGTACCTAACGCTCAGGTTTCATGAGCTGCAGTCTCCAACTTGCTGTCATGGGTAAATCTCCAATGTATCTGCCATACCTGTGTATGGCAGCACCAGCGGAATGATGATTTGACATTTCTGGCTTGTCATTGTATGAAATACCATGTGACAAAACAAAACTATGTTGCCAATGATATCAGTTATGTAACAATTTGTTAAACATTTTAAGAATGGCTTATGCTGTATAATTTTGATAAATAAAATGTATCTCTGTATTTGAAGATAATAGTTGAGGTTTATTTTAGTTTGTGATTTTCCTGCATTTTTACCTTTTAGTTTTTAATTTTAACTTCATTTTTTAATATTCTCTAAATTTTCTTCAATAAGAAAGCATGGATTTTATAAACAGAAAAGTTATCTTATTATTGAAAGAACAGTGAAATGTGAGATAAATGTCAAAATCCATTAACTCAAAATAAGTGAAGAGCAACTATTCTAGTGAAATGGTATAAATAGAAGACATTTTCCAATCAACGGTGAATTATACCCTAAAAGAAAAGTTTTGATATTGTATCTTCTGCACAAGTAAAATCGTGATAGCATATGTGAAAGCATTTCACATTCTTGGTGTGAGAAAAATTACAACTGCCCTATTTTTATTGCTTCTTTTTTGTAATAAACACGTGATTTTTTTCTTAACTGACTGAAACACATAAATTCATTGTGGGTTAGAAAGAAGAGATTAAATCAGAATCTGCTCTGCTTTCATCTCATATACTTCCAGTTATATACTCCCACAGGAAAGATTTCCAATCAATTGTGAGTGTTTGGAAATACCTTTTTTTACACCATATAATTTCAACTTAGATCTAGCAATCTGTTACATGAGTTTCTGGCTTATATGGTGATTCAATTTGTAGAAAAAGAAAACCACAGGTTGTTTTTGGTATGGGATATATCCTAATGAATGAATAATTGCCAAGACAACAATTGAGGAAATAAATAAATACTAAACGTTATAGTTCTATTGTTTCATCTAAAATCCTAACAGGTTATATCTTTAGTAAAAGAAACCAGATGCAAACTACTAAAGTGGGAAATAAAACTCTTTGTTTTTAAAATAATGAAAATAGAATGGGAGAAGACATTTTAAAACTATGGCATTTTTAAAATAATAAATATTAAAACACAAAGTGTGAAAATATACTCTATATGGTTAAAGAAAAAATAGCAAAGCACTATTTCAAGATATTGTTTTTCACTCTATTTGATAAAAGTATTATAAAAATATTAAATCATACCAAAAGTTATTGAAAAATTTAAAAATAGAAGAAATGACATCTATGTATAAAATGCGACAATATCACTCCAACACTTTTACAAGATAAAATATAGTAAAAACCAAAAACCAAATGTAAAGAAATGTAAAGATGACAACTTATTACTTTATGTAATATAGAACGTGTTCTTTGAGAATGATAAGAAAAAGAAAAAAATGTTAGATAGAAAATTGGATAATGATCTAAATTTGCACAGTCACTATGAAACTGGTGGGCATGTGTGGCCATTTAAATCTAAATTAATTAAAATGAAACAAAATCAAAAATTCAGTTTCTCAGTCATAGTTGCTACATTTTAAGAGAACATTTCTATTATCTTTGAAAATTTTATTGAAGATTGTTGTTCTATATTATCAGTTGCAGAAAAGCAAATAAAAATGTTCCAAAACCAAACAAAAAAAGTCTAAATTCACTAGTAGCTTGAGAAACAGTGATTACAGTAGCAAAGAGTATTACTTTACAACCTCTACACTGGAAAATTTGAAAAGAACAAGTGTTTTCTTGTATGGGATTAATGTATTTTCACCCTTACCGTAGAACTATGAATAATTCTTGTATTATTCTTAAATGCAAAACAACACACTTTATTTAATAATATTTTATAAACATGTTTATGCATACATTTTTGAGAGCAATATCATTCCCGTGAATGTCTTCTATAGAAGTAAAAGTCCAAGTACAAAATGACATATGTATATGTATAAGGGTGTTTGTGACAGTCTTGGTTGTAATAGCAGCCACAAAAAAGAGAGGGGAGAAGAAATGAAAGCAAGAAAAGAATAAAAGAAGTATAAGAGCTTTAGAAACAGAATAATTAAATAATTACCCATCAATAGAGGAACACTTGAATGTATTTCAAGTATGTTACAGTATACTATCTTAGAATACTCTGTGAATACTCTGCAGCCACTGAAAACAATAAGTTAAAATGTTACAAGTTGACTTGGCAGGATGTCATCAAGAAATTGAGTGAAAAATGAAAGATTCAGAAAAAGGTGCGTGGCATAACCCCACTTTTTGCAAAGCTACGTGACAAGTACACATATATTATGTATACATAAACATATACATACATATATATGCAGAAATATGCATATGTGTATATGATTATCTGCACATGGAAAAGTACAAAGACTACATATTAGATTATCCATTTTGCTAACATGCTGTTAAGGTGAAGGTGGAGATAGGCCTATGGAGATAAGGAGAGTTAAGCATAAAAGCACTTAAAAGATAAAAGATTTGATTATGGGTGCGATCACGTACAATGATACAGCTATGTAAAGACAGATATCTGTGAAGACATTAAACTAATTTAAAAGATAATTAAATTTAACTTATTCAGGTTCAATTTTCTCTGATCAAATGTTTAATGCCCATTTCTTTTTCAAAACACCCAAATAAAATTTTTCTTGCAACATATTGCTTAATTGCTTTATTTGGGTATCATAGTTATGCTTTCTCTTGTTTACATAAAGGATTATTCAACACATGCCAGCAGAAGCATGATTTCATTTCAGTAACATAAGTAGAAGGATTAAAATACTGCAGCAGAAATATCTAATAGAAATATAAGGCAAGTTGTAAATGAAAGCCACATGTGTAATTTGAAATTTCTGATAGCTATATTTTTAAAAGTGAAAAAAACAGGTGAAATTAATTTTAGTAGTCTATTTTACTTAACTTGAGATATCCAAAACATTATGTCAACAAATAGATAATGTAAAAATTGCTGGAATATTCTACATGTTTTTTGAAATCCAGTGTATATTAACAGTTCACATTTTCAGCACTTATGAATTTGGATTGGCCACATGTATAGTGTTCATTTGCTTCCGTATTGGACACAGTAGTGCTAGACAATTGAAAAAAAGGGGGTTGATGTTTAAAAGTTGCTAGAGTAGAAAGTTTGCTCATGAAATATAGAGTAATGTAGAACTATCTAATCTGTTCTGTTTATTGGCACACTACATATCAGTGTCAAGCCTAAGTAACAGAGAGGATCTCTAACAGAAAATGATATTTATTTGGGACTGAGCATTGCAATGGGAACAGGTGGGTGTATCCAGGCGAGTAAAGACAAAGGAAACAATTATCCTTGGACACGAGGATCGATAGCAAGGGAGACTCAGTCCAAGGTTACAGGCAGTTGCTGAGCAGATGTCCTCACAGAAGCACATGTAATTTGTAAGGTTGCTGTGGCCTGTGTGCAGGTTGTGGTTTCTGCAGTCTTTTGTTGTTCTCATCATCAGATATACATGGGTGAGAACCCTCCCTCCATAGCCTTCCCTGGCTCCATTTATCAGGGTTTTAACACAAGTAATTCCATCTTGATTCTGACAACTTTCACATAAATGATACATAACCTCTCCAGAACAAAAAAATTGCACAATGCTTCAGAAACTGTTTCTTCTATAAGAATCAGTGGAGACATTTTCCCTTAGTGCCTGCAAAATCTGTGCTTCTCTCAAACAAATGGTATCTTTAGAAATGGGGTACACTGTAGAGATACAAATGTGTGTATGCGCTTCTTTTTACGGTGTGGATTTTCTTCTTTACCTAAGTAATTTATTACAATCATCTGCAGAACTTTCTTTTCTTAAAAGACAGACTATCATGCCAATCCAAACCCATGGAATTAGAGCTTCCATTGAGCGAGGGCCAGTGCCCACGATCTCATTTTAAAAACATGGCTGCCTCATGATTCTGAGGTAATAATCTGAGGACTGGTTTCTGATAAACCCTTCTTTAGAAGTCCTGCTTCCCTTTTGGGGCTGTAGGCATTTTAGTGCTTAAGTTGTACAGATATTTCTCCTGCGTTTTAGTGTTTATCTTACTCTGAATTTTTTTATCTCGCTTTTATTTCCTCTCCACCTTGAATATGAACTTTCCTAACACAATACTGACCCACAGCAGATTTTCAATACAAGTTATTCAACAAGGAAAAAAAAAATTGAGCAGTATTAATGTGTCTTTTCAAAATGTCTTTCCTAATGCAGCACTTTAAGACTAGTTGCCCCAGGCAGTTCATTGGCCTGCAGAGAAGATTAGCAATGTTACAGAAGGAATACAAATCAAATGTTTCTGCTGTGCAAAATAGATTTTACAGCAAAACAATTTAGCTGTGCAAGCCCATTTATTGTGTGGATAAAGACTGCCGTTTTCCTTTGCCCGTTCATCAGCTATGTGAATCAACAACCAAGCCCAGTGATGTGTGCCCTTAGAATTCTCCCATACTGTAGAGAGAATAAACACTCTGCCCAGGACAGCACAGAAGTAGGGGTTATATCATGGAAAGAACAAAAGAAAAGCTGAGAGGCCGTGAAAAAGAATCAGAAAGAGAGGAGGAAGACCAATTTTCCTGATGCCCAGAAAGAGGTAAATATGATCAACCATTGACAGCTGCTTGTTAGAACTCTGGTTAGCGGCTTCCTCAAATGCAACCACAAATCTACCTGTAGAACAATCTCTGCAAATTACACAAGGCACCACAACAAGGGCAAGCAGAGGGAGACTGGGGTATGTCTTTCCATATGGCGCCTGAGTCCCATGTGTATGAACTGGGGTTGGCTGAGCTGATTTCTTATAGCCATCCGCCATTTTGCAGGTGGAGGGAGACAGAGGACTAAGATGTTCATCCAAGAGATTAACTGCCTAACATCAGATTAGAATAAACTTTAAACCAGATTTGACATTTAATTAATTTTTTCCCTGTTCAGAAGAAAGGCTAAGATACTTAAATAAAAATTCAAGTTAATCTTTCTGCCTATTCCTTTTGTAATGAGAGAGTTTTTTAAGAAATAAATTTATATATATATACATATATATATAGTATAGAAACACATTTTATTCTGATGTCTTAATTCAGTGCACACAGTCTCAGAAAAGTATCCGGAAAATCTTTTTCCTCTTGGAAAAAGGATATCTGCGTAATTTTTTAATGCTTTTATTTTTTTTATTTCCCTTTTTATTTTATTTATTTATTTATTCATTTTAATTTTTTTCTTTATTGAAGTATACTTTACATATCATGCCTTTACTCCATTTTAAGTGTACAATTAAATTTACCGAGATGTACAGTTATTTTAATGAAACAATAATCTGTGAATGTGAACTGTGCTGAAGGAAACACAGGAGATGTAAAACAAATGTTTTTGGTGTTTTTTGAGTGTAAAATTCCCTATTCTGAAAGTTTAAACAGACAAAAATAAAAACCATTTATGAGTTAAGATTAAGTAGTCAGAGCTGAAGTAAAACAGAATTGTAGAAATAAAGAGTGATGGCTTTTATAGAACACTGTTACTAGTCAAAGCGTACCCAGGAAATAACGCGATATAGAACACATTATTAAGGCTTTATTAACATAGTCTTCGTTCTGATGGTTTCTGAGCCACTCAATCTGTGTCCAGAAACACTCCTCACGTACCTCCTCAGACCAAAACACCCTCTGTTCAACATTCAGTGGGTTTGATAACCTATTTCCCCTCTTCTCTTCTAGTAGATTTAAGGATAATTATTGATAATAATATTACTGTAGATAATATTATAGATAAGAATCATCTGGGATAGATGATTTCTAGTCCTTTTTTCTAAGTTTCTGCAAAACCCTGTATTTAATCAGTAATGGCATCATCTTATAGTTCTTTAATAGAGTCTAAAACCAAAAGATTAAAAAATGTAAGAAACACAGTCTGGGTCTATTTTTTAGGCATTAACCTTGGATAATAATTTACTTTTTATATGTTGTATATACAAGTACTTTTATAATTTGTATGTAAAAGTTGATATTTATTAAGTGGTTTTGGCTGTTTAGAATGCTCTTTATTTTCACCAATAAACACTTAAGTGTTCTGTCAGGTACTATATTACATAATGAATGGTCTAAAGAGTAATAAATTCTATTTATTAAATTCAAAAGGAATTCCATTTTTATATTCTAAAGCTTGAATTTGTAGTAGGATTTTGAAAGTCTCATTTATTTGTAACCAATTATAGAAATTTCAAATTTATTTCAAAAAGAAGAAACAAAAGTACAATGGAACCCCATGTACTAGTCACTCAGCTTCAACAGTGACCAATTCACGGCCACTCTGGTTTCATCCACACTCCACTCACTTCCTCCACACCCAAATAGTTTGGAAGTAAATCTCAGAGTTCATATTTCATCCAATAAAAAATTTTTATCTAGAGGAAAAACTCTAAATGTAGAGAACTTAACATCCACAACCACAATTGTTACCTTCTATGGTTAGAAGAAAGAGACTTCAAAAATTACATTAGAATGTTTCTTATTCTACTTTGACAAGAAACACATAAATTTGGAAATTTTTTCTGAAAGCTCAGCAGACTACATTGCAGAAAACCCTCCTGTTAAGAACAATAAGCTAGCTGGGCAAAACATTTAAGAACATCCCTTTGTAAGCATTGCTAAGTGTCAAAAAAATAAAAAAATCTCCTGGGGTTATAAACAACATAAAAGTGTGAATTTAATAAGGAAAACAGACATTAAAACTGCTGTTTGCTGTGGTGGCGTCTTCCAGTCTAATGACCCAGAACTTTTGTCTTAATGGGATTCTGTGGAACATGTGTGCTACAGCTCAGGCCAGCACAAGGTGGGCAGCTCGAGCAGATATTCTCAAAGAAAGCTGAGAAACATGAAAGGAGACATAGCCAGCACAGGTGACAACAACAAAAAGGACAACAACAAAACAACAATAACAAAAACAGCTTCTTGGTAGATGGTGGAGATAGCTCCCTTTCTCAATGTTCTAGAGGAAAATGTCTTCCTAAAAATTCCTAACTATAGTCTAAGCCCACTTTTATGCGTTTGGATTCTTACTCAAAAAGGTTTTTGTAGGCCCCTCCAGAAAAGCTTAATGTAATGTATTCTTGGGTTTATTTGTGTTTATAAATATTGAAAAGAAGCAAATTCAATTCCTGTGAGGCATAACTAAATTCAATCTCAGATTTCAAAAAATTGCCACAGATAAAGTCCCAAGGACCAGAATCTTCAACAAAAGAACAAAATGCAAGAATAAATGAAAAACTGTAAATGAGAATCTTTTGAAACACAAAACTACATAACCAGATTTTCAAAGACTACAATGTTATAATTAACATTTAAATTAAATAAAAATCCATTTACTTAGTATTCTTGAAGAATTAAAATGTAAAATTTTCAGTAGTATTACAAGAAAATTTAAAAAGAGAAAGAGACCAAGAAAATGATCAGGTTTATGTATAAAAACAAAAAATTAGAACTCTCGAAAATGTAAACATACAAAAAATTGAAATTAAAAGTTGAGTATGTTACAGAGCAGATTAGGTACCTATAAAGAGAAAGTTAGTAAAACACATCTGAACAAACTATATAGAATTCAGAACAAAGGGACAAAAACATGAAAAAAAGAGAAAGTTTTGGAGAAATATAAGACAAAGCTGAACACATAACATTTATCAAACCAATTTCAGTAATAAAGAATGGAGAGAATTAGGTAGAAAAATTTTGCAGTGAAAATAGTTCAAATTCTCCAGAACAGATAAAAGATACTGTACGAATTTCCTTTGCTTCCATATGACTATTCCTATTTCCAAATTATGACAAATTTAGTAACTTAAAACACAAATTTATTATCTTAGAGTTCTGATGGTCAGAAGCCCAAAATGCATTTCACTGGGTGAAATCAAACTCTTTGCAGGGCTGCCTTCTTTCTGGAGGCTCCAGGAAGAATCAGTTTTCCTCCTTTCCCAACATCTAGAGTTTGCCCACCTTCCTTTCCTTCCCCCATCTTCATTCAACACTGGTAGCAAAGCTCCCTTTAACTCCGACATTGCCTGTCCTGCCTCCATCTTTCACTTTAAAAGACCCTGAGTATTGCATTGGACCTACACAATTAACCCAGGATAACCTCCATGTCTCAAGGGTTAACAACCTTAATTCTATCTGCAAGCTTAGTTTTCTCCTGCCATGTAACATAACATAGTCACAGGTTCTGGGATTTAAGGCATGAACATTTTTTGGACACCATTATTCTGCCTACCTAAGATACCAGTCTTGTAATTCAGATATTATAACAAATCATAAGGAGAATAAATTATCTACAAGTAAACAAAGGCTTTTTGAAGCAACAATGGAAACCAGTTGTATGAGAACAAAATCAATATGACCTGAAAATAAAACAACTACGTCTTATAATTCCATACCTAAGAAGACTCTATTTCCAGAATATGGAGAAAATAAAGAAATAAGCAGGAAAATAAAAGCTAATTGCCATAAGAATGTTATTAAAGAAATATGGCCAGAAAAAAGGAATGAATTAATGTCTTTTGCAGCAATTTGGATGGAACTGGAATGCATCTTAATCTTAAGGAGATAGTGAGGGGTTTTGTTAGGAAAAGAAGAAAAATTGAAAATTAATGAAGTATAAACAGCATAAAATGATAGAAAAAGAACCTCAGAATAAAGGGAAAGAAAGTAAAAGGAAGGAAAATGTTATTTCAAAAGGAATAATTAACACAATAGAAAACTGAACAAAAAATAACAGAAGAACAATAAAACACAAAGCAGTGCCTTTGAAAAGATGATTAAAATGAAATATGTTGTGTGATTAATCAAGAAAAACATAAAGAGAAGTTGCAAATAAATAATATTAGTAATATAAAAAGGAATAAAATTATAGATCCTGAGAAACTTAAACAGATGACGAGAAAATGGTACCTTTATGACAATATATCTGGAAATAAGAATAAAATGGAAAAAATGCTAGAAAACAAAGAAGTGTCAAAAATCTAAGAATAAATAAAGATGGTGCTATGACATTTAGGAAAATTGCACTAGTAGTTTAAAATGTTTCCACAAGTGAAGCAGCAGTACTAGAAAGTTTTTTATAGCTAAGCCCTATCAAAAATGTAGAAAAAAAAGTAGCTCTAGTTTTATACAAATGCTTTCAAAATATATGAAGGAAGGAAACACTCAAACTCATTAGGTTGCTATAATTTTCATATCAAAACCCAACAAAGAAATTATAAAAAAGACAGAATTTGGGCTAATTTCAAGCAAACATAGATAAATATTAAATAAAAAATGATGAAGTGAATTCAGATATGAATACAAATTATATCAGAATTGGATTAATTCTTAAAATGCAAAATTAGACCAACATTAAATACATATTATTGTATTAAATGATGTATGATTATTTCAACAGTTATAGAAAAAGAATTTGATAAAGCAAAGCATCAATTTATGATAATTATTCTAGCTAAAATACTGCACGGGCTATTGCTTAAGCTGAGGAAAAATCTACAAAAATACACATAGTTAATAACACACTAAATAGTAAAATTTAAAAATATTTATTTTAAAATCAGAAATGAGTCAAGGCAATCTGCTATCACCTCTTTGATTTAACTTTGGGTGTACTTCCTGGCTAGCAAAATAAGGCAAGAAAAATAAATGGATGTGAAAAGAATTGTAAGAAAAAAACCAAACCCATCCTTATTCTATACTTGTGGGGAACATGTGGCCTTCTTGGTCCTTGAGTGTAGCCTTTTGACTGCATCCAAATTGTACAGAACAAATCCTTTTATTAAAAGGGGTGCAATAGAGAAAGATGAAGCTTTTCTTGCCTCCTTTGGTGCTTAAAAAAGAACAATCTCAAAATCAGAAGGCTGCAGTTTGTCCATCCAGATGAATAATAGGGAATCACAGCCGAGATCAGCTTGCCCAAAGCACAAGGTGCTAGAGCTATAAACTGGTCAAAGTACTGGAATGATACCTTTGCTGAATTGCTAGAGAGGGAGGAGAGTGTGCTAGCCTGAAAGTGAGACACTCCTGGGGGCAAGAATTTCATGCGGGCCCCCACACCTTCATGAGTTTTTATCTGCAGAATTCCCTCCTCCCATACCAGATACCCTTGTTAGAATAAACCCAAAGAAATCCACACCAGGAACAGCCAGAAGAAAGGGGCTCAACATTTTTCAAATGCTGAAAGCAAAGAACTACCAACTGCAAATTTTATATCTGATAAAACTCTCCATAATAAATGAAGGAAAATAAAGACATTTTCAGACAAAGGGGAAGTAACTTGTCAGTTGCAGATCTACCCTTAAAGAATGGCTTACAGAAATTCTTTAACAGGAAAAGAAATGGCAAAAGAAGAAATCTTGGAATATTAGGAAGCAAGAAAGAACAACAAAAAGAAATGAACTGTGAGTAAATACAGTAGATTAGCCTCCTCATGGGTTTTCTAAATTGTATGTGATGATTGAAGCAAAAATTTTAACACAATCTAAAAAATTATAATACTCAAGACAGAACAGGAAGGGTGAAAGAACCTAAATAGAATCATGGCCTACACACTTCACTTGAAGTCATAAAACTTGAATACATAGACTGTGAAAAATTATACATTTATATTGTAATATCCAGAATAACCACCAAGAAGCCTACACAAAGTGACAAATACTATAAAAAAATTCGAGATGAAATAAAAATAGGTTTAAGTAGCACGAAAGAATACAAGAAAAGAAAAACAGAGGAGCAAAAAAAGAGAAAGCAAACAGAAAACACATTTTAAAAGACTTAAATATTTTTCTGGAAGAAAATATCATATGCACATACCTAACAGAAAACTAGCATCTAGAATACATAAAGAATTCTCAAAACTCTACATTAAAATCAAACAGTCCATCTGGAAAACAGGCCAAAGACCTGAATAGACATTTCAATCAAGAGGATATACAGATGTCAGATAAATACATGGATTCAGCACCATTAGCCAACAGGGAAATGCAAGTTAAAACCAGGATGAGGTATCACCTATACCTATCAGAATGGTTAAAGTTTTAAAAAATGTAGTAATGTCAAAATCTGCCAAAAATTCAGAGGAACTGGATAACACATGTATTGCTGATAATAATCTAAAATGTTATGGCCAGTCTGGAAAACAGTTTAGAAGTTTCCTTTTTTTAAAATTTTTTTTTATTTCAGAATATTACGGGGGTACAAATGTTTAGGTTACATGTATTGTCTTTGCCCTGCCTGATTCAGAGCTACAAGCATGTCCATCCCCTGATGGTGCACACTGCACCCATTAGGTGTGAACATACCCATCCCCTTCTCCCCTCTCCCACCTGCCCAACCCTCAATGAATGTTATTACTATGTGTGCACATAAGTGTTGATCAGTTAAAACCAATTTGATGGTGAGTACATGTGGTGTGTGTTTCTCCATTCTTGTAATACTTCACTTAGTAAAAGTTTCTTAAACAAAATTAAACATACCTCTATTAAAAACCCCAGCTCTTACACTCCTGGGCATTTATCCCAGAGCCATAAAAACCTGAGTTCACAGGTTTATACAAAAACCTGTACTCAAATATTAGTAGTAGCTCTATTTATATTAGCCAAAAAGTAAAAAGAATCGAGATGTTTTTAATGGCTGAATGGTTCAACAAACTGTAGTACATCCATTCCATAGAATACTACTCAGTAATAAAACAGAATGAGCACTTAGATGAACCGACAGGTAATTTACACTGAGTGACAAAAGCCAATTCAAAAGGCTGCATGCTGTATGATCCCCTTTGTATAACATTCTTGAAATGACAGAATTACTGGAATTGGGAAAAGATTAGTGGTTGCCTGGGCTTAAGGAGGAGACGGGGACAAGTGGAAATTGGATGTGGTTATCAACGAGCAATGTGAAGAAACCATCATGCATTGCTGGAAATGTCCTGTGTATTGGCTGTATCTAGGCCAGTACCTTGGTTGTGATATTGTGGTACACTTTTGCAAGATGTTACCCTAGAGGGAAATCAAGTAAAGGGTACACGGGATCTCTCTGTATTACTTTCCTCAAGTGAAGGTGAATCTAAACTGTGTTCAAATTAAAATTTAATTAAGAAAACAAAACAAAATACTATTCACACTTGAGAAAGCAAATCTGCTACACATGAAGCTATACAAGGTCTAATATGATATAAGGAATTAACATAATCATTAAGGAAAAAACTAACAATGCAAAAGAAAAGTGGGTAAAAATATAAATAAGCATTTCGCTATCCCCAAAATTAAAAAAAAATAAAGAAAATCACATGAAAAGATTTTTTTAAATATTTAATTTCAGTAATACAAAATACAAGAAATAGTATGATAGATTTTTCATACCTACTTGATTAGTAAATTATAAGAAGTCTCTCAGAACAAAGTGTTTGTGAGGATATGAAATAGATGAAATTGTTTTTCTGTTTCTGAGGTTGCATATTGGTTCATCCAAACTGTAAGTTATTTGGGCTTAATGTGTGATTAAAGTTGTGCATATTCTATGACCTGGCAACTCCAGTCATATGCATAGTCACCAAAGAACTGTGCTAGGTGTGCACAAAACAACATATACTAGAATGTTCTCAGTAGCATGGTTTACAGTAAAAAAAAGTAAACAGTCCAAATTTTCAAGAATGGATAAATTGTATTTTCAGACAATGGAGTACAATATGACAATGAAAATGGATACAGCACTCCTATCACTTAAAAGCAGGTCTTCGTGAACAACGTGCGATTGAGGGCTTAAACATTTGATAAAATACAAAAGGAAACAAAGAAATGGCTAAAACAAAAATGAGGTTATTGGTTACATCGAGTGAAAGAAGAGTGATGCAATCTCAGAAGAATTCCGCAGACTTCAAAACTACTGCTGATTTTTAATTTTTTAGAAACTGAGTGGTAGGTACAAATTTATTATTCTTTAATATTATACATGCTATATGTAACCTATACATTATATATGTTATATACATGTAATATACATATGACATATGTATGTATGAGATTTTATAAATATAAATACTTTTAAAATATTAAAAAAATAATAACAGCATGAAGATTATAGGCTTTGTATTATTACAGATCTAAGTTTGAATTTCAACCCTGCCACACTTCAGGTGTGCGATCTTGGGCACTTACTATGTTGATGAATTAATAATAACCATATTGTGAGTCCCTTTCCCCAAATTTCTTAATGGGAAGGATATGTATTTCAGAAGGTAAATAATTAATGAAAAAAAAATCTATAGTCACTAGAGAAATGTTAGTTTTTTTCTACTCTCATTCACTCTGCCGGTAATTCCTGGGAGAAAGTTTAGTGAGTAAGAAATAGTCGACTAAAACATTTTTCTTTTCTAATACTCCCATTTTCTTAAAAAAAATTTTTTTAACATGCAGAAAATCCGGCTTGAAATTACACTGATAGAAAATCCCGAAGGGTTAACTTCCTCTTTAGTGCCTGGGTTTTATGAACAGTACGGAACAGCTGAGTCGGGGGTGGGCACCACATGGTAGATATTGGCTCTAGACACCACTTCCAAAATAGTTCTCCCAAAGACTTTGTAATCAAACTATTGTTCCCTTTGCAGTAATTTAAGCTTTGTTGTTATTGTTATTGTGAAACAAATTTAACTTAGATGGAAATTTAGTCTTTTGAGCAATTTGCCTTACACTGGCCCCTTAATTAAGACCTTAGAAGTCTTTTTAAGTTGAAACGGCACTCCTTAATATTTCCACCATGTATCTATAACAGTCTGTTCGTTAAATGCTTGAAATAAAATTAAATAGTTAGATGCATAGACTTTGCCAAAGTGAAACTTTGAAAATTAGATACTGTTCACTTATGGAATTTAAAAATAATATTTCTTAATACATTACCATCTAAGTGGGACAAACACTTAAAACTTTCTATGATTCACTAAATATTAAATTGTTATTCTTGCACAATAAAGTAATTTTGTATAATTTCTGTGGTTTTTTTATTTTTTTATTATCCTCCTCCACAGTACCTCATGTCAGTTATTTCATGATGCAAATATTTCAAATTCTCAAGCTCTGTGTCCTTTGTAAACTAACAGCAGGCAATATTATTTTGCCTGCACCTTAGACTAATGAAGCCTACCCCAGTGTTTAAATGTGTTACTGCCCATTGTGAATAGCTAACACAACTTACAAACTTCAGTGTGCTCAATAGGCTGTATGCTACTTATTTCCCTTCAAATTCATAGGTTCTGTAATATTGTCCTTTATACTCAAATAATATAGTCACATGTATTCGTATATGTGCTATGTGCTTTAGGCCCAGAAACCAGTGAGCAAGAATCCTATTCTTCCATAACATATAAGCACACTTTAGCTTATAGACATAGCTTTATTTATAACATTCTATTTTGTAGTGACTCTATTTTATAAAATCCAATAATTGAAAAACACTCTAAGACCAAGAATAGATTGATTGAAAATTTGTCACTAAGTAAGCAGAAAAGGACTGTTTAGCCTAACACCAAAAATTTGGTAGGAAAAATAGGGCATAATTTAGGTTTATAATCAAGAAACTGTGGTCATATGGTTGCTGATAAATCCTGGATTGTTATATTACAATTTCCCAATAGTGCATGTCAATTGCTTAATGTTTGTTTTTCTTTCCTCGTTATTCTAAAGTGTTCTTCCTGTCCAGTGTCTTAAGCTTAATCTATCTTACTGAACCTTCAGTGCATACTGTCTTTTCTGTCAACAGTATAGAGACATATTAATTCTACTCACAAAACTACATATGAACTTAATAAAACATTTTATAAACTAGTTTTAGTTTTGTGCTAAGGCACCTATTTAGTTGCAATGCATTACCATGGTTTTCTAAGTCAATTGAGTTTCAGTAAGAAAGACCCTGAGTTTAGCATTTCAAAGCAAACAGACTGGGGATTTTATCACTGCTTACAGGAGAATACTTACAAACACTGTCTAAAAAATAGAATGCTGAGGACGCTATATGAAGTGATAGCAATGTTGGTAATGCTAGTACAAAAACAAAAACCACCTTATATATCAGAGAACACCATCTCCCTCCTAAAGAAAAAAGGTGAAGAAACTACCACAGCGGGCAATATTACATTAGTCAGGGTATAGTCAGAAAAGCATAAAACTCACAGATATTTCAACAGTAGAATAGAACACATAGTTATTTAATCAATGGAAGTTTAATAGGGAAGAATAGTTACACAGATGTTAGGGGAATAAGCAAAAAAAAATGGCATCACATATTAATCTCTTATTAAATCACGTGTCACGTGTCACGTGTACAAATTCTAAGATAGAGATTCAAATTTTTATGGTGTCATTCCTCAACTGGGTGAAACTGAGTCCTCAGTGGGCAATTACACTAACCCCTCCTGACAGCTGCTTCTAATGATGGGATACAAGGGGAGACCAGAGAACTCTAGGGCCTTAGCCTATTGACACACTTCTTTGCTTTCAAATAGATTTCTCTATCAAAAGTAATAGTTGAAGGTATACAATGGCAATTAATAAGGCATTTTTTTATTTCAGAATATTATGGGGGTACAAACATTTTGGTTACATATAATGCTTTAGCCTCGCCCAAGGCAGGGCTACAAGTGTGCCCTTCCCGCATACAGTGTACTCTGCACCCATTTGTTGTGAGTTTACCCAACCCCACCAATCCCCTCCCATTTGACCAGCACCCAGTGAATATTACTAGCATGTGAGCACCTTAGTGTTGATCAGTTAGTACCCATTTGATGGCGAGTACATGTGGTGCTTGTTTTTCCATTCTTGTGATACCTCACTTCAAAGGATGGTCTCAAGCTCTATTCTGGATAATATAAGAGGTCCTAATTCACCACTGTTTTTTATAGTCAAGTAGTATTCCATGGTATACATATACCACATTTTATCAATCAACTCATGTATTGATGGGCACTTGGGTTGTTTCCACATCTTTGCAATTGTGAATTGTGCTGCTATAAACCTTGAAATGCAGATGTCTTTATTATAGAATGCCTTTTTTTCCTTTGGGTAGATGTCTAGTAGTGGGATTGCTAGATCAAATGATATTACCATTTTTAACTCTTTGAGATATCTCCAAATTACTCTACACATGGGTTGTACTAATTTACAGTCCTACCAGCAGTGTAAGAGTGTTCCAATCTCTCCACATGCATGCCAGCATTTGTTGTTTTGGGATTGTTTGATAAAGGCCATTCTCACTGGAGTTAGATGATATCTCATTGTGGTTTTCATCTGCATTTCC
>CAUYRT010064278.1:0-13980 GCA_963574885.1 Lepilemur ruficaudatus
TTTCTATCGTGGTTTCCTCTTTATCTCATGAGCTATTTTGGAGAGTATTTTAAGGTTTTGATGTGTGTGTGTATGTGTGTGTGTATGTGTGTTTATATACATGTTTATTCCTTCCTCTCTAAGGACATTCTATGTTCTTTCATTATTATGTTCTTTTATTATTATGCCTGGCTTGGAGTTCAAGGTTACTTCCACCTAGACTCATAGTCCAGAACTAGGTCTCATTATTATGGACTATAGCTTCTTCCCTGCAGTAATAATGAAAGATATGAAAAATCTAGTGACTAATCCTACAGATCTCTTGATTTAATACTTGATCCCACACTGTATCTGTATTCATTGCCTTCTGAAATATGCTGCTCCATAGAAACAGTAACCTTAAGAAATTGTTGAGAGTAGTTTGTTGTTGTTGTTAAGTGTCATTTCATGGGAGGGAGGAGGTGGTAGGAAACTCCTTTCCTGTTTGTAGCTTTAAGAAGTGGTTCTTGACTCACCTAGAACAGTTTTCATCTCTCTTGTTCACAGGAGCTGAACCCTGCACCACTGCTGCCTGCTGTTGGACACTCAGATGACCAATGGCTTTGGGACCACCCACTCAGTGTCTTAAATTTATTTTCTATTCGTGATTCAAAAAAGTTTTATTTTGTTTTTGATCTTGTTATGCTCTTTTGATTTTTCCTTTCTGCATTTTATTCCTATGTGTTTGGACCAGAGGGAGTGTATTAAAGCAGAGACATCCTGCACTTTATTAATAGACTTAAATGCTATCTTTAAAACATTTTGATTTTTTTTGTGTATACTATGAGATGAATGCCCAACTCTTGTTCTTTTTTTTTTTTCTCTTTTTTCTCTTCAAAATAGACTAAAAGTATCTCACTTATTGGATAATTCAGTCCATCTTCTGTGATTTAAAATACCACAAATTGGTGATTTCTGGTTGCAACTGATTTGGAACTCACAGAGCTTCTTCTTCTTTGGAATGAAAGTGATTTTGAGAGGGGCAATCATTACAGCTTGCTACCATTCATAACCTTCCCTATTGTCTTGCAACCCACTTAACTCATTTATGTAAATTGCCCAGAATTTGAACAGATTTGAGTTTGCAAATTCTTACTTCAAGTGCAAGTCCTTTAAGTTTCAAGTTCATGGATGCCATTATTTTTGACTGCTTAGTAGAAAGGTTTTTGAAAATTTTACTTGCAAAATATTTTTTCCTTCCAATTTTGCTTGCATCTAGCACTACGGCCTTCAGACTGCAAATGGAGTATCTATAGAGGAAATGGTTAACTGTTAGTCTAAGATTTTGCAGTAAATATTCAGAGCAATACATAATCTTGTAAGGATCACTGAACCTTACTTGGACTTCACTCCTTCAATCAGTTAAAATGACAGAAATGGATTTTCTGACCTTTGAGATTCATGTAGGAACATGGCTGTGCCTATATTCAGGATCTGAATAAATAAAATAATAAAAATAAATGGTACTTGGGAGAACCTACCATATGGTGTGTAACTGGGTGTGATGCTATGTTCAAATCTATTAAATTAAAATTCTTGAAAAACCATTAGTGAGTTGGAATACAGGGTGAAGAACATATTAATTACATGTGCAAATGATACCATATAAGATGCTACAAATATCAGGGAGAAGAGAAATGATACATGTGGTGTATTGCGTATGCATGGCCAAGGGAGAGTAAAGGACTTGCAGACTGATGCATACATTATGTTTGTTATTCTAGCGTGTATTTTGCTTAATGAGCCAGATTCTCCCATTGTTTAAACTGCTCCCTCACTTCTTCCAGGCAGCCGGAGTATCATACCCTGGATTATCAAAACTGCTTTGATGTTACCCTGATGTCCCAAACGTTTTACTTCTCAAAGTAGAGTTTAGACAGTTGAGAGGATCTGACTCAATTTAATGTTCCATTTTAAGTACCAGGGGCTTTTATAAAATATCTTGTTTTCTCCCTGGAGGGTTATATTAATTGGAATAGGAACACCGACGTGATAACACACTTAGCATTATTTATCTCTGCATTAGGGACACTAAGGACCTATTTAGCTGATGGGAGCATCAAAAGAACCATTTTCAGTTCCTAAAGAAATCATGCTTATTCCCAATCCTTTGCATTTCTTACAAAGCCTCTCTGTTGCCTTAATGAGCCCTTCACCTTCTCAGAGGAACACTAAGTATTAATAACAAATATGCATATTGTCCACAGGGACCGATATTTTGTCTACTTCCGGATTTCCTGAATTTTCAGATTTGCTGACTGTAGCATGTTTGTGGTTACTTATTCTTTCGTGTTTTTATCGTTGCTGCTACTGTTGTTGAACATCAAGTCAATTTCATAACTTTGACTTAAATACTATTTTCTGGTGCCCTAAAATTTTTATTTCAGTGCATATACTCACGGTTGCTATAGATTAAGTTTAAAACTAAGCTATCATAGCTATCATAATGTTATAAAATACATGCCCTTTCATTTTCTTTCTTTTTCTCATATTTTTTTGCTTGTTTGACATTAACCAAAGTTACCCCTGGGGACTTTCTTTGTTTTAAGATTTTGTAGCTGCTAACTATATAGGGGAACTGAAAGGAAATATCAAAGATAACATACTAAAGTTCACTTAAATAGACTTTCACACATTTTTATCTGTACTTTTCCCTTCAAGGACAGAGGAGAACAGATCATTTGCATTCCTTCTTTCTTACTTTCATCCTTGAGAGTGACCATCGCTGAACATCCTTTCTTGAATTTTCATACATTAACCAATATTTATTTCCTAGACCATTTCTTCTCTTTCATCTATTTTATTGTTTACATTACAAATAATTCATACATTCTTAAATTGTATGAATTCCTGAAAGCTCAAAAAAGAAGCAAAGAAAAAATACAAAAAAATAAAATTTCAACTGTAATTTTGCTTCTCTGAGGTACTTACTGCTCCATTTTGCATACTAAGTACCATCTTCTATAAATCTTTTTGCATATATTTAATGTTCACAAGACTTTTTATCAATTTATTGTTACTTTTGTTTGCATGTATGTGTGTATGCATTTTGAGACAGAGTCTTACTCTGTCACTCCAGGTAGAGTGCAGTGGTGTCATCATAACTCACAGCAACCTCAAACTCCTGGGCTCAAGCAATTCTCCTGCCTCAGCCTCCTGAGTAGCTGGGACTTCAGGCACGTGCCACTGTGTCTGGCTAATTTATTCTATTTTTTAGTAGAGACAGGGTCTCGCTCTTTTCAGGCTGATCTCAAACTCCTGAGTTCAAGGGATCTTCTCACCTTGGCCTTCAAGAGTTCTAGGATTACATACAGGTATGAGCCACCATGACTGGCCTTGGTATTCTCTTTGAGGAATAGTGACAATTGGCTACCATGACATGTTTACTACTCTTTATTTTAAACATTTGAATTTCACTGAAGAAGCAAAATAATCCATTGCATCTTTATTTGCTGGAAAAGCTCAACTAAAGCCAGGCTCATTTCAGGGTCAGGCTCCTGAGACCTTGAAGCTGCAATGGAGAAATTGCCCCAAACCACTATTGCCTGTAGGTGGCCAGTCAGAGAGAATAACTACACGTGGACATTAGAATTGTTCAGCCTTCTCCAGCAAAGCAACACATCCAAAGGGAAAATATCCACTTTAACATGAAAATTAGTAAAATAACATTTCATTTCTTTGGCTTCCAAGAGTGTATTTAACTGACCTTTATGTACAGCTATATAATCTATACTTCTAAAGATGGTATAATTTAATCAAGTAGTCTCCCTGGGTAAAGTAGTTTTAATTTGGTTAATCTTGTGATTTCCTTCCCAAATATTTCTGGCCTTGGTTCCTGGCATTCAGATAAGACTACAATACATTTCACTGTACAAATATTTGAGTTAGGTACAGTTTCATGAATTTAATCTTCTTTATCTATTTCCTAGAATCATGTTTCCTATGACTAAAACTCTTAGCCTGCCAGTAAAATGTCTGCCAGTCTTCTCCTGTGAATGCAGTATCAGATGAATTCAGAGGACATCAAATAACTATGAGCCAGTCCTGCTCATAGTTATCTTCCCTTAGGTCTGAATTTTAAATTTTTTTTTAAAAAAATTAGTTGCCAACATTTAAAAATTGGGAGAATACACTTAAGGTTGTGGACTCCTCGTTTTTCTTTATAAAGCATGAGATTAAGCAGTCTTGGGATTTTATTCAAGTATAGCAACCATCGACTTGGACCAAGCAGTGCTACCCCCTTCCACGTGGGGCATGCACTCAGGCTCACCATAATCTAATCACCACATTTCTGGGTCCTCTAAGCCTGGCTGCTTTTACTTACTAACCTCCTTCTGCCTTCAGGATGTGACTTCCTTCCTTATGTTAACTGTGGTTCCCTCGCGCCATTTAAGCTCTTCCTATGTTAATCATCTGACAGCACCACTTTACTAATTATTTTGCTTTATTTAGATTTGCTCCTACATCTAGAGTGTCCTCTTTTTTTAAATTGCTGTTTGTTTCAACAGGTCCATTCCCTGTCTATTTTTGTAGTCACCTCTTGTCACATTTTCACACTCCAGATAAACCATTTGCAATTTCCTGAAGTTTCATGTGGTCTTACACCTGGTATAATTCCTTCAGCCTAGGATATTTCCTCTTCTCAAAATGCCCTTGTTCTTCTCATCCACCCTTGAATATCCATTACTCATTCTTTAAGAATTAATTCCAATGCCACATTGTTCCTCTACCCACTGAGTTAAGGATTTCTTCCTTTGTCTGCCAATGATAGCTTGAGTGCAATTCTATTAGAACATTGATCTCATTTATGATCCTAGAGTATACTTTTAAAATTTGTTTATCTGTAGCTACTAAGCTTCTCGACTCCTAGACTTGTTCCTTGAGGGTAACAAGTGTGTATTGTACAGGCTTAATGTGTTCACACTCAACAATACGCTCAGCACATGGTTGGAGCTAAAAAATACTGGTTGAATAAATTAATGAGAAGTAAGATACGCTCTCAAAGATATAGCCCATTTTATAATTCTTTAATTGTGTGATTAAATTATGCTTTATTAGAACAACTTTCATTAAACTAACGTTTCTGACCTTTGATGCTACAAGGCTTCTCCCATCCTGTTCTCTTCCCGTCCCTTCCTCCTTCCTTTCTTCCAGCATTCCTACAGGCTAGAGGCACACTTACCCTCAAACACGAGCACTCACACACACACCACCACCACTACCACCACCACTACAATCAAATAGCAGAGTACCCACTAATATGGAAGGTTCCAGCAGTACAGAAATAGAGATTTAGTATTTGCAATATAAATATCAGACTTGTTATATGCCACAGTCTTACGTAATTTATTAAATATTTTTAAAAATTGCTTTGAAGTAAACGATAATAATAATTTCATCTATAGATAGAATTAAAAGAAAAGGAAATGCTAAAGGCTCCAAAGACTGTTACTTAGTATGGATCATGTAGAAGGGGCTATTTTCAGAAAAGGGTTTAAGAAGTTTTCGGTAAGTTGTGAAGAAAGACGACTACAGAAAGCCTCTCCAAGATCACAGTGTCACATTTACTTGCAAAAGTCAGCCATGAATACCCTCATCTGTGTGTCTACTGTGGAGTTGTTTGTCTTTATGGATTTTACACTGCTGACAGCTAATGCAGGCATTTAAATGCAAAATCTGACACTGATATTTTCCCCTAAATGACACCTCGATTCATAAATTATATGAATATGGGTAGCACTATTCATTTATGAAATAATGCGGCTATCACTTAGTAATGCAATTCAAAACATCTTTCACTTTATTTAGCCATTTCCAACCCCATTACATGTAACTATGAAGAGAATAAAAATTGATTATACAAGAAGTAAAAAGTGGTCAAAAGCATTTCCCGGTATGCTGCCCTCCTCATGGCAAAATGATGGAACTATAGCATTTTATTTCCTATTGAGGAGATGTTTCTTGCTTAGGTGGCCTGTTTCTGATTAAAAGCATCTTTGTTATATTGCATTCACTTCCATAAAAAGAAGAATATGCTCAGTGCCAGGAAAGAGTTTAGTACTAACTGCAAAAAAGATGTTACTACATCAAGACAGAATATTCCTGGTTCTAAAACTTGTAGGGTGTTGAGTCTTGAAAATGTAGCATATTTTTTCCCTTAGCTTCTACTTTCTCTATGTTGGGTACATGATGTATCATTTCCAAGTGGAAATGATGTAACTATTAACCACAGCTAAGATAAAAATGGTAGCTATAATTTTTTGAGGGCTTTCCAAATGTTGTTTCCTTCAAATGTATTATTTGTAACTGTCAAAACCTAGAGATGTGGAGTTATTATCCTGTTTTACCAAAGTGGACTCTAAGGTTCAGCCAGGTTAAGTGACTTACACAAGATGAGTAGTGAGTGCAAGATTCCAGGTTTCTCTGCCCCAAGTCCGCACCCTTTCCACTTCCCTAGAAAGTGACTTTCCCTAGAAAGTCACCTCCTTATCTTTCATTCTAGTAACTACATCACTTGGAGTCTATAATGCCTCTTGATGAAAAGACAGGAAACACCCATTGACTGTCTTCCTGAATGTGGTTCATAGGTTTGCATGATGGGGAAACTCTTTGCTTGCTTTCATAAATTTTTAGACTTCCAATAAAAGTATTTTGCCATTTAGGGTTTTCCTTTTGACTTTTGGGGGAACTGGTCTGGATGAGGGTCCATTCCACCTTTTTCAGGAGGGACAGGGAGACCACATGTCAGTCTCTCTGGTGGCACTGGGGAGTGTCATCCTGGCAGGCCATCCATCGTCTGTGACCTCAGGATGCAGTCTCTGGAGTACCCGTTCACGGATGTTGACTGAGAAGCAGCGCAAATTCGAGTTCTGTGAAGAATAGCTTGTCCAAGGTTAAGGGATATATTTTACATTTACTTTTTAGAAATGTGTTGGTAGGTATCAGAACATTGCATTTTGAGCAGAAGGCTGCTAATTTCTTACGTGATCTTCATCAGGAAGTACAAAACCAGGGAGCAGTGCACAGTTAGAAGAACACATCCCAGGTGGGTTGTGAATTATACTGCCAGATGGCCTCAGCTCCCCAAGGATTATTCCAAAGTCATATACATTCTTTATTCATTAATTTCAAATTTTGCCCAACACTTTCATATGCATAAGATTTCTTCAAGGGAAAAAAATCATTTTAATAAAAAAGGAAACAGTAGATTTGGCAATTACATATATTTTGCAGGAAAACACCATTCTATACTTAAAAAAAAGAAATAAGTAAATGCTAGGATAATATCTACATTCAAAACATATTCACAAAATTTTTAGCACCTCACTTACTATAAATAGTTAAGGTTTATCATTATTTCCCTCTTCTTAAAGTCATATGCTTATTAGTGACAGACAGAGCTCTGTAGACTAGCTGTATCTATGTTCTATTTTAAATATGACATGAAGATTATTGCATAGAACTGCCTTCCTTTTTATCCTTTGCTTTATTTCTTTTCCTGAATCCTATATGATCCTGATGTTCCATTTTTAGTCAGCTGGTCTCTTTACCAGTTTCATACAGGAAAAGGTGTTGGATTGGATTCTCTGGCAAATAATTCAATAGTTAGAACTAAAGGAAAGAATTTAAGTAACATGATCAACACCATAAAAGCTTTATGTTCAATACAGACAAGAAGAACATAAAATAATGGTATAATTAGAAAGTCTTTCTTTGTTTCAAAACTCCACCCCGAGGCTTGTAACTATAGTGCCATTTCTGAAACAATTCCCATGGTTATATTATGGAAGGCCAAAGGGAAATGAATCAACTTTTTCATTGATTATAAATTCATTAGATCAATATATTCTTCAGTCTGTTTTGCATGATCTGAAAGTGTTACTTTTGAAATTATGAACATGGCACAGATGGCCTCTTCTAATCAGTCTGGCCTCTTCACAGTCCGTGAGCACATCATGTTTGTTCCACCTCCAGGGAGGTCGTTCCGTTTCTGTCTATTCACCTGTCTTTGCTCCTGCCTCCAGGGTCCACATACAACCCTTCACTTCACAGTCTTTTCTGGTGAGGCCAGTCTTGCTTCACCTCAGAAAAAGTGTAGCACTTAATTACATGATGTTGAGTACCTTTTGCTGTGCTGCTTTTGGTCTGAGTTTACCTCCAGGACTAGAGTATGGGCTCCCTGAAGACCGGGAACCTGTCATAAACCTCCCTCAGCACAAAGTGCAGCTGCAGCTCTCAGGAGGAGCTCATTGACTTAGAGCCTGCTTTCTGCTACTTTATTTCCATGGTTTTATTGAGGGGAGATTCTGCAGAGCATAAACTATGCCACTGAAACCGAGGCAGTCTTGGGAACTATATTAATTTAGGGCACATGTACCCTATTTATTTACTGTTTCAATATACTGAGTTGGATGTATTATCAATCACATAATCTGACAGTCTTTTAAAAATGCAATGTTTCTTCTACGTGCTTCAGCTTTGCTCCTTCTCTGATGACCTTTTGGAAGCAAAGTGGGTCTAGGAGATGAAAAGTACTTGTTATGCTCTGTCGACTTCTAGAACCTGAATTAGAACATTCAAGGAGATCAAGATTTCCTTTTGTCATTGTTTCATTTTTCTTTTAGAGAGTAAAGAAATAACCTACCTTCCAGTACATAAAATGTAATGCAGGCATACCTTGTTTTTTTCACTTTGTTATATTGTGCCTCACGGACATTGTTTTTTTTTGTTTATTGGTTTTTTTTTTTTTAACAAATTGAAATTGAAAGTTTGTGTAAATCCTGCCTTCAGCGAGTCTACTGGCATAATTTTTCCAACAGCATGTGCTCACTTCATGTCTCTGTGTGACATTTCGGTAAGTCTCAGAAAATTTCAAATTTTATTATTATTATATCTGTTATGGTGATTTGTGATCAGTGATCTTTGATGTTACTATGATAATTTGTTTTGGGATACCACAAGCTTTGTTTATATAAGATGGGAAACTTAATCAATAAATGTTGTGTTTACTGAATGCTCCACCCACTGGCTACTCCCCCATCTCTCTCCTTCTCCTTTGGCCTCCCTGAGACACAACAATATTGCAATTAGGCCAATTAATAACCCTACAATGACCTCTAAGTATTCAAGGGAAAGAGTTCACATCTCTCACTTTAAATCAGAAGCAAAATGATTAAGCTTAGAGAGGAAGGCATGTGGAAAGCCAATACAGGCCTAAAGCTAGACCTTTTACACCAAATAGCCAAGTTCTGAATGCAAAAGAAAAGGTCTCGAGATTAAGTGTTACTGCAGTGAACACACAAAGGATAAACAAAACAGCCTTATTGCCAATATGGAGAAAGTCTCAGTGGTCTGGATAGAAGATCAACCCAGCCACAATATTCCCTTAAACCAAAGCCTAATCCAGAGCAAGGCCCTAACTCTCTTCAATCCTATGAAGACTGAGAGAGGTGAGGAAGCTACAGAAGACCAGTTGCACTTTTAGTCAGGGGGACTCTTTACCAGTTTCATACAGGACAAGATATTGAATTGGAATTTCAGGCTAACAATACAATAGTTGTAAGTAAAGGAAAGGAATTAAATAACTATGATCAACACCAGAAAAGTTTTATGTTAAATATATAGACAAGAAGAACATAAATAATGGATATAATTAGAAGGTATTTATTTGTTTCAAAACCCCAGCCCCATGAGTTTGGCTCATGAGGAAAGAAGCCATCTTCATAACAATAAACATGCTAGGTGAATCAGCAGGTGCTGACATAAAAGCTGCAGCAAGTTATCCGGAAGATTTGACTAAGGTAACTGATGAATGTAGCTATCCTAAACAATAGCTTTTCACTCTGGATGATGACGCCTTATATTGCAAGAAGGTGCCAGCGTGGACTTTTATAGCTGGAGAGGAGAAGTCAATGCCTGGTTTCAAAGTTTCAAAGGTCAAACTCATTCTTTTTAGGGGCTAATACACTTGGTGACTTTAAGTTGAAGTCAAGCTCATTTACCTTTTTGAAAATCCTAGGACACTTAAGAATCCAGTTAAATCTACTTTGCCTATCCTTTATAAATGAAACCATAAAACCTGGATGACTGCACACCTCTTCATTACATGGTTTACTGAATATATTAATCCCAGGGTTGATACGTACTGTTAAGAAAAAAAAGATTCCTTTCAAAATATTACTATTCATTGACAAAGCACCTAGTTACCCAAGAACAGTTATGGAGATGTACAAGGAGATTAATGTTACTTTCATGCCTGATAACACAACATGCATTCTGTAGCCTATGGATAAAGAAGTAATATTAATTTTCAAGTCTGATTATTTAAGACATGCATTTTGTAAGACTATAATGGCCATATATAGTGATTCCTTCGGTGAATCTAGACAAAGTGTATTGAAAACCTACTGGAAAGAATTCACCATTCTAGATGTCATTAAGAACATTCATGATTCATGAGAGGAGGTCAACATATCAATAATAACAGGAGTTTAGAAGAAGTTGATTCCAACCCTCACGGATGACTTTGAGGGGTTCAAGACTTCATTGGAGGAAGTAATTGCAGATGTGGTAAAAATAACAAGTGAACTAGAATTAGAAGTAGAGCCCGAAGATGTGACTGAATTTTTGTAATCTTCTGATAAAACTTAAATAGATGATGAGTTGTTTCTTAGGGGTGAGTAAAGAAAGTGGTTTCTTGAGATGGAATCTACTCCTGGTGGTGATGCTGTGAACATTGTTGAAATGACAACAAAGAATTTATAATATCACACAAACTTAGTTGACAAAGCAGTGGCAGGGTTTGAGAAGATTGACTTCAATTTTGAAAGAAGTTCTGCTGCAGGTAAAATGCTATCAAACAGCAGTGCATGCCACAGAGAAATCTTTTGTGAAAGGAAGAGTCAATCAAGGAAGCACACTGTATTGCTTTCTTATTTTAAGAAATTGCCACAGCCATGCTAACCGTTGGCAACCACCACCCTGATCACTCAGCAGCCATCAATGTCAAGGCAAGACCCTTCGCCCACAAGAATTATGACTCACTTAAGGCTCAAATGATTGTTAATATTTTTAGCATAAAGTATTTTTAATTAAGGTATGCACATTGTTTTTTTAGACAAAGTGTCATTGCACATTTTATAGACTATACCATATTAATAACATAAACATAACTTTTATGTGCACTGGGAAACTAAAAACATTTGTGTAACTCACTTTATCATAATATTCATTTTATTCTGGTGGTCTGGAACTGAATCTATAATATCTCCAAGTTATTCCTGTAATTTTATGCATTATTAAAATTACACACATGGAATGAGAAGGTAAGTGCTATCCTTAGGGTATCATTTGTCAAGGTGGACCTGTGATTATATTCCTGTTTTTTCTTTTCAGTTAGAAGTCATCTCATTCCAGTGTGTCTGAGATGTCATGGATGAGTGTGGGGCCTATTTAGGACCACGTCCCCAGGAAGTCTCAGTCAAGGTACATTTCAGTAGAATATTCTAAATAGTGCTTCCCAGCCTATCAGGTTTTGTGGGAGCTTTGAGTTAGGTGGATGGATCGGTTGGAGATGAGCTCAAAGGAGCAATCCCTGGGCAGAGCTACTACCTAAATCACCCACTGTATCTAGTACAAAAATTTTAAATGTATCCAGATTAGTGCTGAAATGCCCATTGTTTGAAGGATGTCTGAGCAGAGCCGAAAAAAGACAAACCTATCTTGTGTAAGGGATACATAAAGCTCAGTCCAGCCAAACAAAAAGATGCTTCCAGAAACACTATGAAGAAACTAACATAGGACTCATTTTGGTCTGACTGGTCCTTGTAGGGATTTTGAGTGAGAACCAGAGACTTAGGCAAAAGGCTCATCAGATAGGTCAGATCCACAAAAGGGTGGGGGCAGGCATGGGATTCTCTGAAGTCTGATGCTCTCACAAGTATTCTGAAACCAAAATCTATCCTGAAAATATTGTGGCATTTGGTAAATCTAGTCCTTACCTTCCTTACTTGGTGTGATGTACTCTCAAACTACTACCAGATCCGACTTTCTTTACCTCAGGGTCTTGTACCCTGGTATATTACTAGCCACACAGCAGGGCAGGGGTTGGTGAGAAGTCTCACAAAGACTCATGAGAAATCAGGTCAGTTTGGGCTTTGACTTGAAGATGGCATCAGGGTGACTCAGACTATTTAGCTAAAGTAGTTCTTGTGTCTGTCCTAGAGTGAACCCAAACTGTCAGTCTCTGAGTTACTCTGACGGGTCTCATGGGCTTTCCAGACCACAAGGGCCCTCTCTGGGTAAGAGCTGGACTCCAGGATTAGCCTCAAGTTCAATGTATTTCTTTGGAATCCATCTAGCATGGAAATAGCCTCCCCCTGGTAGGCAGCCATGTGCGGTGCAGCATTGCTCAACACAGCACACTCTCCTTAATGTCTGGCTTCAGAAGGAATGTGGGGCTCAGGCTGGAGGGCTGAGGTTAGAGGTTTCTCAGAAATGTCTGTTTCACAAAGCAGGTATTTTTCTCAGTTGAACGACTTTGAGCCTATTGCTTTCATTTTCCTCGAATATCTATCAGTGCTTTGTAACTTATGAGCAAACAAACTGAAACAGAAAGTCATTTTTAAGTTAATTTTATGTTTGCTACAGAATTAGAAACTGTGCTCTGTTCACACACCGGCTATAGCCTGTAGCATAGGAACCGTGCCTGCTCTTCCAGCACATCTCAGTGACATTCAGTTAGAAAGGGATTGAGGATAAGAAAAATAAAAGGTCAGTTTCTATTTGTAGGGAATTTTCAATGTCCCCTCTCAGAATCTCAAATACTTCTTCTTCTTTCTTGTTTTCTTTTCCATGTGTCATGGTCTTAAGACTTGTTGGAAACACTAACGTCCTACATTCCCCTCTGCAGCCGTGGATCTAGTGCCATTCGCTAACATTTTATTGCAGTGTCCCGAGCTGCCCAGTCTCCTCAGCTAAATTTAGGTTTAAATAAATAGAGCACTTTAGTTGTAGCGGTACTAGAAAGCAACTGGAATAAGGGTAGTTAGTTAGGTGTATTACTTTTGTATTATTGTAATGTGAAAGATGATTTTGAAAATTATTTTTTGTTTATTGTTTTAAACACATATATAAAGATACTGATCGTTTTCCTAAGAGATCCTGAAGAAATTAAATATAAAACCAGATCTAGTTTCCAATCTAAAAGTCCCAAGTAGAAGCAAAGTTGTCAAATGTTCTAAAAAGGTTAAGAGGCTCTGTTCAACTTCACACTTCTGGTATTATTTTATGGTTATTTGTGTGGGTGCATCTCCCCTCCCTAACAAGCACCTGAGGAAAAGGACTAATGCTCATCTTCCCCACACTCTCTTTCAGCACCTACCATGGACTTGGGCGTGCAATGAAGGAGTGAAGAAATATTTGCCAAAATGATTTGCTCTTAATATGAAATTGAAGTCATAATATCTAAACTTACTTTTAAAACATTATTTTTCGAACACATATACAGTACAAAATATAAAAGCTACCATACAATATAAACTTGAAAGGAAGACTTCTCTTAACCCCCATCTCCTGATGACCCAGATTTCCCCATGAGAGGCCACTCGAGGCTTCCAGTATACCTTTTCAAAAATTCTACATTCATTTACAAACATCCACATAGAGAAATACATATGTAAATATCAAATGCTAGCAATGTGTGTATACATATGTACTATATTCACACACACAGTGTATATATATATATGTATACATATACAGTGTGTATATATATATATATATATGTAAACATATATATATATATACACTGTCCTGCACTTGATTTTTTTTTTAATTGGGGGAAAACTACAAAACATTTACAGTACAATGTTTACAGTCACAATTTGTAGTGAGCTGATTTCCCAAAATATATTACCACTCAAGTTGACTTATCTTGTTACATTCAAAAACCTACTCTGTCAA
>CAUYRT010064282.1:0-20640 GCA_963574885.1 Lepilemur ruficaudatus
CATATCACATTACTCTGGTCTCCTCGTTTCGTCCCTCTTCTACTTTGAAAGTGCTTGTGATTACATTGGCCCAACCAGATAATACAGGATAATCTCCTCATCTTAGAGTCAGTTTATTGGAAATCTTAATTTGGTCTGCAACCTTAATTCTCCTTCGCTATGTAACATAACATATTCACAGATTCTAGGCTCTAGGGTGTGAACATCATTTGGAGGTGGAGGGGATTATTCTACCTACCACAATCATGATGATTGAGTAAGGTTTATTCCAGGATTGCAATCGATTTTCAATTAGAAGAACAAAGTTGGAAGAATTATACTACCCAATTTCAAGAACTACTATAAAGCTATGGTAATCAAGACATCATGGTACTGGAATAGAGTACCCAGTAAAAGAACCACATTTAAATGGTCATTTCATATTTAACAAACGTACCAAACAAACCAATGGGGGAAATCGTTTTTGCAACAAATGATGCTAGAGTAACTGGATATCTGTATGTTTAAAACAAAACCGAAAAACAACCTCAACCAACCTCTACTTCTTAGCACACATAACAATTAATTAAAGATAGGTCATATTACAATTCAATAATAAAAAGACAAAGGATCCAATTAAAATATGGACAAAAGATTTAAATAGACATTTCTCCAAAGAAGATACACAAATAACTAATTGGCAAATAAAACAATGTTCAACATTAGTCATCAGGGAGGTACAAACTAAAACTACAAGGAGATACCACTTCATACCCTCTAGGATGGCTATAATAAAAAGATGGACAATGACAAGTAGCAGCAAGGATATGGGGAAACTGGAACCCTCATACATTGCTGGTGGGAATGTAACATGGTGAAGCCGCTTTGAAAAACAGTGTCTTAGTTCATTTTCTGTTGCTGTAACAGAAAACCACAGACTGGTTAATTTAGAAAGAAATAAATTCATTTAGCTCATGGTTCTGGAGCCTGGGAAGTCCAAGAGCATGGTGCTGGAATCTTTTGAGGCCTTTCCTGCAGTGTCATACTATGGTGGAGGCTATCACAGGGCAAGAGAGCAAGAACTGGGGAGTCAGAGAGAGCTCGCCCCTATAACAAAGCCACTCGAGATAATGACCCTATTGCTGTGATAGCAACATTAATTCATTCATGAGGGCACAGCCCTCATCAATTTATTAATCTATTCATGAGGACAGAGGAGTTAAGTTTTCAATACAAGAGCTTTTGAGGGATACATTCAAACCACAGAAACAGTATGGCAGTACCTCAGAAAGTTAAATACAGAGTTCCCCTATAATCCAGAAATTCTACTCCTGGTATATACCCAAGAGAAATGAAAATATATATGTCCACACAAAAGTTTGTACATGAATATTCATAGCAGCATTATTTCCAAGGGCCCCCCCACACTGGAAACAACACAAATGTCCATTAATTGGTGAATGGATAAAGAAAATACAGTACATTTTCAGGCACATACAGCAGTATAAGGAATATTATTCATCAGCAAAAAGGAATGAAGTTCTGATTTATGCTACAAAATGGATGAACGTTGAAAACGTGCCAAGTGAAAGAAGCCATACACTAGAGGCCATATATTAGATGATTCTGTTTATATGAAATGTCCAGAGTAGTAAAATCTGTATGGTAAGCAGATTAGTGGTTGCTAGCGGCTGGGAAGGGAGGAAATTGGGACCAACTGCTAACGAATACAGAATTTCTTTTGGGAGGTGATAAAAATGTTCTGGAATTAGATAATAATAGTGATAATTGCATAACTTTATGAATATACTAAATACCAGTGAACAGTATGTTTTTAAAGGGTGAATTTTATAGTATGTGAATTATATCTCAATAAAACAGCATTGTATGAGGGGGGGGAAAGAAAGAAAGATGGATCAAAGACCTAAATGTAAAAGCTGAAATCATAAAACTTTTATAGAAAAACATAAGAGCTCTTTGTAACTTGGGGTGGGTCAAAGGTTTCTTAAAACCAACAGGTTTTCTTTACACATTTGTGTATAAAAATTGATAAGGCCCATAATGATGTAAGAGGAAGCAGAGTGATGAGATAACTTCAAAGGGAGAATAAGCACCACGAAAAAGTGCAGCTCTGGTCAGCTGCTGGGATGTCACTGCAACGAGCACCCACCCTGCAGGTTTTGCCCTTTGGATGAGAGGCAAGTTAAAGAAGAAATCCTGCATTCAGGAAAACTCTTCCTGCTGTCACAAGAATGTATACAATCTGCTTGGTGGAAACAATCCAAGCCTGCCCACTCCCTGTATATTTCAGAACATCGGCCAGGATATATCTCAGTACAACAGATGTGATTCCTCCAGATAGTGCATACTAGAAACCACCCCAATTATCAAAACCAGCGCTTCCAGGCCACGTCAGATTCTTTGTCCTGGTTTTCACCACTCCATCACGTTGACTTGGCCTCTTTTAAAAAAACAGCAGACCTTTTGTGGAGTCAACGTGTCTCTCTCTCTTACAGACAGACCCCAACTTTTATACCTCTATTTTTCATCAGGGACTTTTGTAGTAAGCTGACCCTACAAAGCATCTGCCTGGCACATGAAACACAAAATGCTTTTTTGGAAAGATTTTTCTATGTACTCAGAGACTGCATCATTGTTTGTTCCATTTTTGGCTTCCTAACAGTTTAAATATGGAATCAAGTAGAAAATGACTTCAAAATAGATAAGAGATTACATGAATCTTTTCCATTCTTCATGTAGTCATGAAGATATGTTAACCCGATCAGATATGAAATGGTGTGCTGGTGATTTCCTTTTTGTAAATTTATATACAACAATATACCCCAAAACAAGTGAATTTATATTCACTTGTTTTGGGGTATATTACTATGAATTTTGACAGATAGAATCATATAACTACCACCACAATCAAGACACAGAACACTCCATCACCCCAGGATAAGGCCCTTGCACTCCCTCTTTGTAGCCAAACAGTACACCCAGCCTTAACCTCTGGTAGCCATTGATGTTTTCCCCATCTTTCAAGTTTTGTTTTTCCAAGAATGTCAAGAAAAGGAAAATCATGCACTGCGTAATCTTTTTAGTTTGGCTTATTTCACTTGGCATAATGCATTTGAAGGAGCTCAGGGAATTTAGATGATTTCTAAATATGACTCCTTGGTATTAAAGAGTTTTGAATTAAAGGCCCTTAGAGATCAACAGACCGATGGAAAGGAACAATTGTCTTTCATTCTCCCCTCCCTGTTATCTAAATATATTATGGGAAAGAAGATCAAGAATGCAACCAGACCTGGTCCAAACCATTTTAAATATAATACCTGTCTCTCGGGTTAATTTAATTTTCAAAGAAAATCATTTACAAGTCAATCTGTTTCCCACCCCCGCCAATCTCATTCTCCCAAGTATGGATTCATCCTCCTAGTAAGCATTTATTGCCCCTAAACAGAATTACTGACATTCCTCACCTCCACCCCGCTAAAACGAGGGTATATAAATTTCTGGACCCCATTGGGATATTGGGTAATCACCCTGTGATTCTTCCCATGGGCTGGGTGAATAAACCTTTTTCTTATTAATCTGCCTTATTGTGAGCTGATCTTTCAGTGAACCTTCGAACCTTTGGAGCTAAGGGGAAGTTTTCCCTCACACCCCCACAGCCCATAGAGTGAATTTTAAATTTCAGATAATGTATTTTTTAGTTTTACAATTTTCATTTTTTTGTTTGTTCATTTGTTTAGTTTTAGTGTCTATTTCTCTGCTAACTTCTATTTTTCCATTAATTTCAAGAGTGTTCAACTTTATCTCATGAAGAATGGTTATAATGGCTGCATTAAAGTTTTTGTTTGACAACTGCAATATTTGGATCATCTCAAAGCTGGCCATATATTTTGTCTTTTCCCTTGAGTATTGCTCACATTTTCCTGTTTTTTTTTTTTCATGATGAGTAATTTGGGATTATATCCTGGACATTTTGGGGGTTTTTTTGTTGTTGTTTTTCTTTCTTTGAGACAGGGTCCTACTCTGCTGCCCAGGCTAGAGTGCAGTGACGTCATCATAGCTCACTGCAACCTGCAAATCCTGGGCTCACACAATCCTTCTGCCTCAGCCTCCCAAGTAGCTGGGACTACACGCATGTACCTCGCCTAGCTAGTTTTTCTATTTTTTGTAGAGGCAAGGTCTCACTATGTTGTCCAGTTGCTGGTCTCAAACTCCTGGCCTCAAGTGATCCTCCCACCTCAGCCTTTCAAAGTGCTAGGATTACAGGTGTGAGCCACCACACCTGGCCATGTATCCTGGACATTTGGAATATTAGGTTCTGAGACAATAGTCTTATTAAAATCGTCTCAAGGATGTTGATGTTTGTTTGTTTGAGCAATCAACCCAGTTAGATTCAGACCTTAAGTTTTTTTCTCACCTTCTGTGAAGAGTGGTTCTAATGTTAATTTAGTTTTGAAAGCCTTTGCTGTGAGGTCTGGGTTTGCTCAGTGCATGCACCACTCAGGGGTTAGTCTGAGACTTGGGCAGTGGTTTACATGGCAGTTGAGTTCTCAAAGCCTCTGCTTTGTCCCCTTGGGTCTGCGTGACATATGCGCAGCTGAGGGGTGGTGAGCCTGGGGCTTAGCTCATACACAGAATCAGGGGACTTTATTCTCCGGTTCTCTCCCCTCTTTAGATTCCTTGCACTCTCCTGCTCCCAGGGCCCCCTTCATGTGGTTTCTTTGGTGGTAAAGAGAGGTTTCTCTCAGGTTTTAGTCACCCATTTTGTCTGGCACTTCTGCCTAACCAGGAGCAAGGCAGCAAGAGAAAAGAAAGAGAAAATACAACGGGCATTCTCCCACACTCTAGTCAGAAATATGGGTCTTCTCCTAGGGCTTTAGGTACCCAGACCCCACAACAACAGCAATGCAGATCCTCAGTTGGGGCTTGCCTTGGGGCAGGGCCAAAAGAGAAAGGAGAAAAAAATAAATAAATAAATAGAATGGGAATCCCCTGTTTTCTCCAGCAAGGGACTCTTTTCCTAGACCTCCGGTTAGAAACGGAGTTTCTCCTGGAGATTCTTGCCAATGCTTGCTGCGTAGTTCTGTAATTCCATCTGCCCTTGGGTCAAAGCCAGGAGAAAAAACAAACCCTAAAATTCACCCATTACAAGGGATTAATACAGCTTTGACTTCATTCCCCACTCGCCATTTACCTGCTATTGTTTACTTTTAAGAAGCCTTAGGTAGTTGCCTTCCATATTATTCAGAGTTTTTACTTGTCATCAATGAGAAAGGCAGGTGTTCACTGACTCACTCCATCCCGGCCGGCACAGGGAGGTTATGCCCGTGATTTTAACGAGAAGGGACCATGGGGACTTGGGATGTCTGTCTTGGTTTTTTTTTAACCTTTGTCTGAATTAATATGGGAGCATAATGAATGATACCTCATGTCAGGTGAAAATAAAAAGGAATCGATTATTTGAAACACCTGAATTAAGCCCTGGCTGGGTACCCACTACGGTTGTCAGTCCTGTTGGGAAAGACAACAGAGTCTAACACATGGTCCCTGCTCTTGAGGGACACATCTATAGAAAGCCTAGCCCATGTGAAAAATACAAGACTGTGCACAATTAAGGGCAAAAAAAGACATAGAGAAGAGGGGACAGATGAAAACCGGCGCATCGGAGGTGACACGGAGGCCACTCTACTAGACCTTGGTGGAGAAGACAAGGCACATTCCGCCAGAGGGCAAGGGGACGTGGTGGGGAATTAATTTAGAATTATTATTCCAAAGTTGGTTTTGTGCCTTTTTATTACACAGTGAGTTTATTTTCCCAAAAGGAAAGTGAGAGGTGGTTTCTAAGGGTATTTTATTACTCCAGATCGCGTTCTTCCCTCCCCTCCCCTCCATGTGGTGGAAAGGGCTTCCAGCACTTTGGTTCAGAGTGAGGACTGGAGGCCAGGCCACGCCGAGTGAGTCGTGAGCTCTTTCCTGGGGAATCTTGAATTACCACAGACTAAACTCTCCATGACTGTCGTAACTCAGCCGGCTGCTGGCATCGCTTGTATGCTTTAAGCTGAGTTAAAGCATTCGGAAGTTTATTTTTCCTATTTTATTTGGGTGAATTCCTAAAAATCACAAAGGCAGTGTCTTCATTCTAGGACAGCATTCATTATATTTGAAAGTATTTTTTGTTAAGTATTCAGAAAGGCTTTGCATGAAGAGGCCCTGTTAAAAGACAACCACAATTCTCGTTTGTATAGTGGTTAGTAAAAAAAAAAAAGAAAGAAAGAAAAAGCAGCAGCAGCAGAAGACAACCGCGAGCGTGGGAGGCCACCGCAGTCGCAGGCGGCACAGATGGCCAGCATGAGCAGACAGGAGCCGGGGCCATTGTGTAGTGCCACGTGCAGCTGTGTGGAAAATGTCTATGCTGGTGACTTAACGCCTTTGGACTTCTATCTTTGAATTGCAGCAGGGAAGGGAACATTTTCAAATGCTGAGCATACAGGGAGTCTGGCAAACTTGGGCCCGTTTTTGAGCCCGCCAGTTACCATGCGTCGCAATAGAGAAGGGGATTTAAAAAGTGGGGTGGATTCCCGTGCGACTCAGGGCATCAAGCCTGGTACCTGGACGGCCCGGCATAGCAACCAGCCTCATAGAGATACCGTCTCTATTTCCAATAACAGACATTCGGCTTCTTTCTAGTGTGAATTGATGCTGGGGTCTTGATTTTCTTTTCTGGAATGCGGTGGGCTCAGATCCAGCCCATCGGAGTCACGTATAAATGGCGGGACCGGTGACTGCACCACACATCTGTACGCTGCTCACGGTTGCGTCTGGGAACCCCACCTCGTGTTGTAAGAGACCTTGGGTCCTCCGATCCCCATCCCCCCCCCACTTCCACGTTCCTCTTGGCCTGCTGCTGAGACTGTATTTTGTCGCTTATCTAACACAAAATAAACAGAACAATCTGGAGCTAATTTAAGTGGTTTACCATATCAGGATACAGCTGGGAAAGATTTGAAGAAAAAGGCTCGACAGGAACAATAGCGCTGTGAAGGGAAGCGCAGCGGAGAGCACAGGAAGGCAGTTGCAGCCGGCCTGGCAGACAGCTGTCAGCCACTCCAATAACAATCCCCGCAGCCAAGGCAAACACTGGGCTCTGTGCGGGCAGGCGAACACCGACAATGCAAGCGAGGGATTAGAGGGCGTTCTCAGTTAATGGCTCGAATGTCAGGGCCACCGGTCTCCCGGGAGCCAGTGCTCCCAACTAAGTCCTTTAGCGAGGACTGAAGAGGAATTGCAGATGAGACAACACTTCATTTCTCTACAACATTGGCCAAGATTTTTGTTTTTTTGACATGCATGCATACACGCTGGCTTTACCCTGACTTATGAATCCAGCAAGGCCCACAGAGGAACATCTGTTTTTGACATCAATTTCTTCTACTCTGCAGGCTGTTTGGGTTTTTAACTCTTTGGGGGCCTCTGGCTAGACCCTGAATTTCCTGGTGCAACTTGACAGAGGTGAGAGGGCTTGAGGGAGTTAAAGCAAGCTATGTGCTGCCTTGAAAGAACTTGCAAATGCTTTATATATTAAACCAAAAAAAAAAAAAAAAACCCCACTTGGATCAAGCTCTTGACAAAGATCCAGCCAATTAGGTAAACTGTATAGTCTCTAAAGGCAGTGACGTTGTGTGCAAGGAATACTGAATTGGAAGCACGGAGACTTGGACTCTCAGTCTATTCCTGCTGCTGCAAAAGGTTTCTGGATCAAAGTTTCCTCACCTAGGCCCAGATGCCCTTATCTCCTTCTTCATCATTTAACTTATGATATTAGCTTATGCTCACACCTTCCTCCCAGTGACTGCTCGACTCAGTGAAAATTTCCCTCTGATAAGAGCAACCTTTGGGTCCGTTTGTTTGAAAATCACTTTAAAAAGTAATCTGTGTCTAGGTTCTAAAGTAAAAAGAATGCCATCTGAAAGCTCCCACAAAACATAAATAAATAAGAAATAGAAATTAAATGTTTCATTAGTCACTGTTTCATCTACTGTGATATCAAGTGTCACAATAGATCACTGAAATAGCATCGATTATCAAAGTTTCCATGATAATAGAACTTAAGACCAAATTTTGGTGTGCAAATAGGCTGAGATATGAATAGATCTTCTAAGAGCAGAAAAGAATAAGAAAACTTCTAAAGGATAAAAAGATAGGAAGGTTGGGAAATAGCTCGTTTAGAAACGTAATATCCCTTCTATTTCCAGATCAAGTAAGTCCAAACAATGATCACTTCAAAATTTTTGAGCATACACACACACACACACACACACACACACACACACACACACTCCCACTGCCTGAAAATACAAACTCTCTAGAACAGCTCCCAAACAATAGCATGTAGAATAGCTTAGATGGTTTGTGAAAGTGCAGATTGCTGGGTCCCCCTCCAGAGTTTCTGGTCCAGGGAGGCGTCTGAGAATTTGCCCAACAGGTTCCCAGGAGATAGTGAGATTGCTACTCCTGGGATCATACTTTGAGAACCACTTCTCCAGAGAGAGATTAAATGGCTAATGCATTAACATCAACCAATTTTACTCTGTATCTTTTTGCATCACTGGTCAAGTTGAATGGTGAGAGTGGAAAAATAGGTAACAGATGGGTACTGAATCAAATGCAGAGAATTCAGAAAAGTCACACAAAGAGAAAATGGCTAGATCTTAACTTCTGTAAGGTATAAATTATAAAGGCACTATAGTTACTTTCTGAAGGGCAAAATTGTCCTTACTTAAGGATGAAAAGGTGTGGCAAAGGGTGAGGTTTTATAATAATGAGTCTATGGGTCTAGACCTTATACCAGGGGTTGTTATCCTGGCTACACCATAGTATCACTTGGGCAGCTGGAACCTTGGGAGGGGACTTTCAAGGTGATTTGGAAGTGCAGAGAAGATTGTGAAGCTGCCTAGAAGGAGGTCTGCCCTGCAGAAAAGAGGAAGTGTTGAATTATGGGGAGACACAGCTTTTTATGGATGAAGCTTTGAATTCCATGACTGGACCACAGAATCTCAACACAACCATGACGAGGTAAAGAAAGATTAAATGGCATTTGAGAGGATGCACACAGCTGGTTAGAGACAAAGCCACAATCAAACCTCTTTTCTGGAAGCCCATCTAAATCTCTGTCTACCATATTATTTGACTGCAATTCCAATAATAAATAAAAAGAGAGAAAAAGGAGGTACTTGGGGAGAATCCAAAATAGAGATTTCAGTACACAATAGAAAGGTCAATTATCATCTTGGAGAGTCCAGTGGTTTCATTCACAGTATCCATTTTAAGAAACTGAGGAGTCAACACAGGTTTTCATCAATTCTGAAACTTTAATGTCACCAGGCCTTCACTATCTACAACCTAAGTGGTTCCAATAAGGTTGGTTACTGACGTTATTTTAGTACACAAAGACCAGGCAAATTTGGAGAAACAGGAAAAAGAGAGAAGATGGACTATAATGATGATGTCTGGCAACCTCACCAGCTCATAGGCATGCTTCTCTGCAGCAAGCTGTTTCTGACACTCCATTAGCGATATCACGGTATTGCACTGAGAGAGGGCTGCCAGGAGGAAAGTGAGGTCATGGAATGATTCGGTGAGGCCCACAGCTTGTCTGTGACTCAGCCTACTTTACGGGACTCAAAGTGAATTAAAACTACATTTTAAAAGCTGTATCTTCCACCTGGTTCTCATCACTGTTTTTGGCTAACAGGAAAAGGACCTGTCAGTTTTATCTGCAGGCGGTAAAAAAGGAACAGCACATTTCAGGGAAAAGCAAATAAATGTATTTGCCATGGTGGTTTCAGGTTTACCAACACAGCAGGTGGGGCAGGCAGCACAGCACTGATCCAAACCATTGCAACAGCGACAGCTCACTCAACCTACATGACATCACTCATCAGTGAAGAGGCATGTTCTGAACTCATAAAGTGGAATAGGGATCAGGCAGGTGCTTCTCCAACTATCCGATGAAGGCACCTACATGCTACAGGAACTTTCTCCTCTTGGGATCAATTTGCGATATTGCAATACCTCCATCCATTTATTTTCTTTTTTTCTTTTTTCTCTTTTTTGAGACAAGGTCTTAATTGTCGCCTGGGCTAGAGTGCAATGTGGTCATCATAGCTCACTGCAACCTCAAACTCTTGGGTTCAAGTGATCCCCCTGCCTCAGCCTCCTGAGTAGCTGGAACTACAGGCACACACCATCATGCCTGGCTAATTTTTCTATTTTTTGTAGAGACAGTGTCTCAGTATGTTGCCCAGGCAGGTCTTGTACTCTTGGCCTCAAGTGATCCTCCTGCCCCAGCCTCCCAAAGTGCTAGGATTATAGGTGTGAGCCACTGCGCCCAGCCAATTTATTTATAAAATCCATAAAATCACAAATTATTTTTAAAGCAGCTTTGCTGAAAGAATATTCAAGGCATTAAAATCATTGTATCATTTTGATCACTTAAAAGCTTTCTGCAAGGTTACTATAAACCCGCTCAGAGATAGGAACTAGGGCTCAGCGCATCCTTGGGATCCTCTAGACTGTTTCCTGGTCAGCCAGAGTAGGGCTGCCTTCACACTCCTCTTCCAGCCAGCCCAAACTGTGATGTGAACCAGGCTTTTAAAATATAGTGTTAATTCACTTTGAGTTTCATAAGTAGGCTGATCACAGACAAATATATCAATTTGGAGTAGACTTAGTATTTTTCCTACTCTGTTATGTGATGGAACTTATGTATTTCATTTGATTCTCAAGCTTCTCATGCTATGATCAAATACAAATGTGGTTCCTATCAGTTTATTTTACAAAAGTGAGTTAGAGCCTCTTGTTCAATGTTGCATATTTGTGTTTGGAGCTGAAATCCACAGACCTGCCATCTTAGATACATCACAATTATTCTCTGCTACTATGTGTGTTTATGCCAAAGTATCATATTAAGGTACCCAAGATTCTAGCAAAAAAAAAGAAGAAGAAGAAGAAGAAAAGAACTCTCTTAGTTCTGTTTGCCAGCTGTAGCCACCTAAATCATGATTTCTTGAAATAATTGTTACTATTAAAATCCATGTTTTTAAAGAATTTTTAAAGTCAGAAAAATTTTCACCACAGAAAGTTAAATATTTACCTTGGGAGTAGGATAGTATTAATTTACATTTTCCTCTTTATACCTTTCAATAGTTTCCTAAGTTTCTACCATGATCATATATTAATTTTTTATCTAAAACATGATTACAGTAATGTTCAAATAAAATTAATGAGGAGATACTAAGGATCTCTTTCAAAAGCTGACATTAAATCTAAAATAAGCATGGCCCAGTGGCACGATCATAGCTCACTGTAGCCTCGAATTCCTGTGCTCAGGTGATCCTCCTGCCTCAGCCTCTCAGGTAGCTGGGACTACAACCATGCACCACCACTCCAGCTAAATTTTTTTATTTTTATTTTTTGTAGAGACAGGATCTCATTATGTTGCCTGGACTGGTCTGAAACTCCTGGTCTCAAGAGATCCTCCCACCTCAGTTTCCCAAAGTGCTGGAATTTCAGGCATGAGCCACTGTACCTGGCCAAAAGTACTATTTTAAATGTTACTTTACAAAGAAGAAAGAAATGAATGAGACAGTACTACCTTCTTTTTAGAGAGAAAAGTAACATTTCAGCACCATATTATCAAACAATATAAAATGAGACAAGCTCTCAATGTCTGCATCGATCCTTCCCAATACCACACCTCGTTGGAACAGAATGGCTCACATAACAGCATGGAGTGGCCCACAAATACTCAGACCCGTACGATGGTGCCAGAGAAACCTCATTATTTACTATACTTCATGAAAGTCTTTTTAGGGATATTAAACATTTCTGTTAATTTTCTAGGAATTTGCTAAGCAATGGACTACTTTCTTCAGTTTATTGTTCGTTACATGTGTATTTTTGCCTAGAAGAGACATAATTCAATTCTGGCAGAAACTTTCCCTTTTGTCATATAATCTGGTCTTCACTATCAGTGCGCAATCAGTTTGGTTTCTGTTTTCCCTTCATTTCCTGGATACCTTTTTGAGTTATCTGAAAATTACCTGACCAACTATTGCTGCCATTTTTAATCAATTAAAATTGAAACAATCTATCTAGTTGACATTTCTAGGCTCTTGGCTTTTTTTGTTTTTTAGCTTCTCAATTACATCATTAAGGACTTTTCTGAATTATATTGATGCTGTAACTAAAAGGAAACCTCACGTATTTTGGGCTGCAAAAATCTCAATTTCATGTGCACACACACACACACATACATACATACACCTGAAGAACTTTCAACCCAATGTGATATTTCTGAAAATTATAATCTTTCAAGACCCCTTGTTAATGCCTGATTTTCTAAAATGTTAGAATAACAGTGATTTATTAAATTAAGTAATTCTTCTCCAGATATTTTTAGAGTCAAAGCAATTTTTTTTAACCAAAAGATCACTACCAAATAATTATCTAATTAGCAAAAACATTTTTTCTCAATTCAAAAAGTAATTAGAAATTACAACCACAAAAGGGTATTAACTGGGTTTTCCCAGAAGTATCAAGTGCTTGAGCAATTTTTTTTTTGTTTCATTCCTCTGCTGATAAAGGTTACCGAAATTAATCCTTTCTCTTCTGCATAACACCAATTTAAAATGCTACAGTTCGTCGTGGCAGCAGAGGAGAAGGAACAAACAAGTCAAGTAAGCTTTGGGATTTTCCCTCACTGTGAGATGTCCTAAGTGGGCACAATTTCCATACAGGAAGTTCGGAACCCCATTCTTATCTGGGACAAGAAGGAGGGAGTGAGGCAGAGAGAAGGAGCTCCATCCGTCCTCATGGGAGTGCTTCTCATATTTTATACATCAAGTTACTGTGACCCCCAATGTGCCAGTGAACGTGTGACAGCCAGACTGGAGAGGGGTCATGACAGGGCAAGCTGTGGGACCACATAGTCCTTATTCTATCAAATAATATCTACTCACCATAAATGTCAGCACATCTGCAACACCCTGAAGCTTCCTGAATATGGAGTGACTGCCATTGCTAGTAGCTGGCCTGGCCTTGGCTTCAGGCAGGGTTGAAGTACAGTCCAATGCCTGAGGGAGTTTGGTCAAGTCTAATTCCCCTCTGCACAAGGCTTGGCACGGAGCCTTGCGTGGAGGAACCACTAAGAGAACATTTGTTAAATAGATGAACGAGTGAAGAGTTATCCCTAAAATAATTACAGAGATTTTGAGTTATATGCAGCTCAAAAAGCAAGGGTTTTCCAATAAGGCAACCACAAAAGACCCATCTGAATTCAGAGCCTTGATTCGCAGTGGCCACTGAGTGCCAGAGTCTGGCTTAGCAAGGCATTGTCCAAGGGAGCATGAACCCATTTTTAGGGGAAAAAGACCAGCTCCCTTACATCCCAACCACCGAGAGGCAGGAGGAGGGAATGGGGCAGAGGAACCGCCCATTACAAATGAATTCTGGAAATGGTAATAATCCTGTTCTCTGGGAAACAAGCCAGATGGCTGTAGGAAAGCGATAAGGAGACTGACTTAATTTTCAATCAAATGTACTCATAATTTTAAAATTTTGTACTTCATGCATTATCTGCTCAACAAAGAAAACAAATTATTATTTGAAAATGAACTCTGGATGAATTCGCTTATCTGGAAAAAGATTACCATGCAGTAATCTGAGGAACACTTCAAACAGGAGGCAGGATGGAAATGAGGGGTGGAAGGATACACTGTGGGACTTCAGATCTCAGGGGCCATCTACACTGCTGGTCATGGCTGTCCCTGAGGGGTTGTCAGAACCCTCAGAGGACAATGAGGCTGGGGAACAGCAGGGACCATGCCTCCATCACAGAGGAGGGGAGGAGCATCCCTAAGCACAGGGACTTTGTCCCTGTGGAGCTCAGCACATCTGGTGGTTTGACTCCAAGTCCGAGCCCTTTCCAGCCCCCAAGACCTTCCTCTGTGCTTCTGCTCCTCACAGACCACCATCAGCAGGAGTCCTTACACTTGGAGTCTCTGGCTCACACTGAAATCGGGCTCTCCCCTGAGGACACTGCTTCCTCTGGCAGCCTTACTACTCATTTCTGTACTTCCTAACTTTTCCCCCCGCCCTCCTTTCTAACTGCCACACCCACAGGTTTGAAGCCCATGCCATCAGACTATACCACTCACTAAACTACTTTATAATAGAGGTTTATAAACTTCTGGATCACTCCGGCCACATTCCTTGAAGATTTTAAGACCTAGCAGCCCTATTAAAAAGTGGGCAAAAGACATGAACAGAAGGTTTTCAAAAGAAGATAGACAAATGGCCAACAAACATAAAAAAAAATGCTCAACATCACTAATCATCAGGGAAATGCAAATTAAAACCACAGTGAGATATCACCTTATCCTTGTCAGAATGGCTAATATTAGAAAATCAAAAAATAATAGATACTGGCATGGATGCAGAGAGAAAGAAATGCTTACACACTGTTGATGGGACTGCAAACTAGTGCAACCTCTGTGGAAAACAGTATGGAGATTCCTCAAAGAACTAAAAGTAGACCTACTATTTGATTCAGCAATCCCACTAATAAGTATCAACCCAAAGGAAAAAAACTCATTTTATATCAAAAAGACACCTGCACTCTAATGTTTATTGTAGCACAATTCACAATTGCAAAGATGTGGAATTAACCTAAGCCTATATTGATAGGTACTTTGTGAGTGGATTAGCAAAATGTGGTATATATATTAATATAACATGAAGTAATACTTAGCTATAAAAAGGAATGAATTAATGTCTTTTGTGGCATTGTCCTAAGTGAAGTATCTTAGGAATGGAAAAACAAACACCACATGTACTCTGTAATAATTTAGAACTAATTGACAGGCACACATGAGCACAGAGAGAAGTAAATGTCATTTGAAATCAAGAAGGCAGGAGAGGGGAGGAAGGGAGAAGCAAACACCTCACTAACAGGTACAATGAACATTATTCAGGCAATCGGCACATTAATAGCCCTGACTTAAGCATTATAAAGGCTATCCATGTAACAAAAACATTTGTACCCTCTTAATATTTTGAAATAAAAATAGCAAGGCATGGTGGTGTACATCTATAGTCTTAGCTACTAAGGGGGCAGAGGTGGGAGGATCACTTGAGCCTAAGAGTTCAAGGCTGCAGTGAGCTATGATTGTGCCACTGCACTCCAGCTTAGGCAATAGAGCAAGACCCTGTAAAAGAAAAGAAAGAAGAAAAGACAAGACAAGACAAGGCAGCCAATTGAAAAGGAAAGAGTTAAACTGTCTCTGTTTGCAGACAACATGATCTTATATATAAAAATCCCTAAAGACTCCACCAAAATACTGTTAGAACTAATAAACCAATTCAGTAAAGTTGCAGGATACCAAAATAAACCTACAAAAATCAATAGTGTTTCTATGCACTAATAATGAACTATCCAAAAAAAAAAAAAAGAAATCAACAAAACAATCCCATTTATAATAGCATAAAAATACTTAGAAATAAATTTAATCAAAGAGGTAAAAGATCTGTACATTAAAACCTATAAAACATTGGTGAAAGAAATTGTAAGAAGACAGAAATGAATGGAAAGGTATCCCATGTTCATGGATTGAAGACTTGATATTGTTAAAATGTCCATACTACCCAAAGCAATCTACAGATTCAATGCAATCCTTATCAAAATATTAATGACATTTTTCACAGAGATAGAAAAACAATTCTGAAATTCTTATGGAACCACAAAAAACCCTGAATATCCAAAGCAATATTGAGCAAAAAGAACAAAGGCAGAGGCATTACAATACCTGATTTCAAAATCCATTATAAAGCTATAGTAATCAATACAACATGATATTTTCATAAAAACAGATACATAGACCAGTGGAACAAAATAAAGAACCCAGAAATAAATCCATGCATTTACAGTCAACTAATCCTCAGCAAAGGTGCCAAAACACACAATGGAAAAAGGACCATCTCTTCAATAAGTGGTGCTAGGAAAACTTGATAATCCACATGCAGAAGAATAAAATTGGACCCTTCTCTTGCACCATGCACAAAAATCAACTAAAATTGGATAAAAGACTCAAATATTAGAACTGACACTATTAGAAGAAAACATAGGGGAAAAGCTTCTTGACAGTGGTCTGGGCAAAGATTTTTTAAATATGATCCCAAAAGCACAGGCAATAAAAAAATATATAGACAAATGGGATCACATGAAACCAAAAATCTTCTGCACAGCAAAGGAAACAATCAACAGAGTGAAGGAGACAACCTATGGAATGGGAGAAAATATTCGTGAACCACACATCTGGTAAGGGGTTAACATCCAAAATATATAAGGAACTAAAACAACTCAATAGCAAGAAAACAAAAAAACTCAATTTAAAAATGGGCAAAGAACCTGAAAAGACATTCCTCAAAAGAAGACATACAAATGGCCAACAGGTATGTGAAAAATGCTCAAAATCACTAATCATCATGGAAATACAAATTAAAACCACAATGAGATATCTCCTCACACTTGTTAGGATGGCTATTCATCAAAAAGACAAACGATAACAAGTGTTGGCAAGGATGTGGAGAAAGGGGAACCCTTGTGCACTGTTACTAAGAATGTAAATTAGTGCAGCCATTATGGAATACAGTATGAAGATTCCTCAAAAAACTAAAAATAGATCTACCATATGATCTAGCAATCCCACTTCCGGGTGTATATCCAAGGGAAATGAAATCAGTATGTTGAAGAGGTATCTGCACTCCCACGTTCAATGCAGCGCTATTCACAACAGCCAGGATATAGAATTAACCTAAGTGTCCATCAATGGGTGGATGAATGGATAAAGAAAATGTGATACACACACACACACACACACACACACACACACACACACACGGGAATACTATTCAGCCTTAAAAAAGAAGGAAATTCTGCCATTTGCAATAACGTGGATGAACCTGAAGGACATTATCCTAAGTGAAATAAGCCAGGAACAGAAAGACAAATACCATGTGACCTCGCTTATATGTAGAATCTAAAAAAGTTGAACTCATAGAAGTAGAGTAAAATGGTGGTTACCAGGGGCTGGAGAGAAGAGGTGGGATTGGGGTGATGTGGGTCAAAGCATATAAAACTTCAGTTAGACGAGAGGAACAAATTCTGGAGATCTATTGTACAACATGGTAATTATAATTAATAACAGTATATTGCATACTCAAAATTTGCTAAGAGAGCAGATTTTAAATGTTCTTACCATTAAAACATAAGTATTTGAGGTAATGGATATGTTAATTAGCTTGATTTAGCCATTCCATAAAGTAAACACATCAAAACATCACCCTGTACACCAAGAATCTATATAAATTTTAGTTGTCAATTTTAAAAGTTTAATTTTTAAAAATAAAAAAACAAAATTACATACATGGTTCACATTTGTGGTTAGCATAATATTTCCACTGGACATCAGTGGTCTAGAATCCCACTTCAATAACTCTTCACCCACCCTTAGGATATATAATCCTCCAATCACTCTAACTCTTTTTTATTTTTTTTGGAGACAGAGTCTCACTCTGTTGTCCAGGCTACAGTGCCATGGTGTCAGCCTAGCTCAAAGCAACCTCAAACTCCTGGGCTCAAGTGATCCTCCTGCCTCAGCCTCCCGAGTAGCTGGGACTACAGGCAGGTGCCACCACGCCTGACTAATTTTTTCTATATATTTTTAGTTGTCCAATTAATTTCTATTTTTAGTAGAGGCCAAATATCAACAGTGTTCCTTGGTCAAATTTTTTCATCACTAATGCTCTTCCTATTGGCAGCCCAAGTGGCTTGAGAGCCAGCATATCACTAGTAAGAAACAGAATGACTGACACTTTTAAAGGAAAGACCATTAGCCAAAAAACCTGAATGGAGCTCTACTCCCAAATCTGCCTCCAGCTAGCTGTGTGAGCTTGGAAAGTAACTTAACTTCTCTAGGATTCAATTTCTTCATTTATTTATTTGTTTTTCCCTTTTAAGAAAATTTTAATTTAATTTTTTAAAATTTCAGAGTATTATAAGGGTACAAACACTTTGGTTACATAAATTGCCTTTCCACTGCCTGACAAGCGTGCCCATGCCCCTGACAGCACACACCACATCCCTTATTTACAATATGTTTGTTTGTTTAACACAGAGTATCACTCTGTTATCCTGGCTGGAGTGCAGTGGCATCATCATAGCTCACAGCAACCTCAAACTCCTGGGCTCAAGTGATCCTCCTGCCTCAGCCTCCCAAGTAGCTGGGACTATAGGCGTGGGCCATCAAGCCCAGCTCATTTTTCTATTTTTAGTAGAGAGGGTCTCGCTCTTGTTCTAGCTGGGCTCCAACTCCTGACCTCAAGGGATCCGCCTGTGTCAGCCTCCCAGAATGCTAGGATTACATGCGTGAACCAATGTGCCCAGCCTAACAGGAGGTTCTTAATCTTTCAAGCTCCAAAATGGTGAAGACAATGGGGAGTCAGTATGAACATTGGGGCTATGAGTAAATGCTTTTTGAGCAACACAGAGATGTGTTATCAAGTTGGTTGGCCACTGCCAGAGGTGACCCCTGCTCAATGTCACTGGTACCCCTGGAAAACTCTGGTGAGATTCATCTGAGAATGGTGACTGGGGGGCATGCATGGGGGAAACATTTATCCACTGGTTCCCAATGCGTAAGGGTGGCCCTGTGGGCAGTGACTCCCAGCACATCTGTGTTATGCATGTGTGAGTCCTTCAGGCTCAGGGCAAGGCACTGCAATGGTCCCTGTAGGAGGCTGCCCAAAGCCTGCTCTGACCTGGTCACCATAGCAGCAGCTGGAACAAAATGTGGGGCTTCAAGAATCTATAGTTATGCAGAGAGGAGTCTACAAGAGACACTGTCCTAATAAGTGTGGTTTCTACATGAAAGCCTAGAGCTAAAGAATGCAATTGTGGCTTTTGCTTTGAACTATGGATCACTGTCCTTTACACCCATGTCTTCATCTGAAAAATGGAGAATAACATACCTATCTCACTTTCTGGGAAAGGCTTAAAACCAGAATGCTGCCATTCGGTAGTTTTAAGAACCTCTGGTAATATTTAAAGACAGGAATAAGCTATTGGGTCATCAGTTCCTGCCTGCTCCAGCCCCACCCAGCTGTAGATTCTGAAGGCTTCAATGTATAGGCTGAGCTCTGCTCTATATTGGAGTCCACAGTTTTCCCTGTCACCCACACTCCCACCTCTTGATCCTCTAGCTACCTATGCCACTACGGTGTTACGTGTGGGCTTCTGCCTGGTTTGTAAACATGCATTCTAGTTTCCTGAAAGTAAGGTTCCAAAGTCTTCCCAGCCAATATGAACCTCCTCTGCCAAGGGGTGCTGGGCTCTGTGTACACAGCACAGCTGAATGAGGTCCTGCAGTAAGATAAGGTCCTCAACATACTGCCCAGACAGATTACTGCTACAGCGTCTTCATCAATCAGTGCAAATGGCAAAAGCCTATATTTGTTAAATTCCTACTTATGCTAGGCCTGGTACCAAGGGCTTTATGTGAATTCTCTCATCTAATCCTCACCATTATACTGTGAATAAGCTTTATCCCCATTTTGCAGAAATCATGCTCAGAAAAGGAGTTTACCCACAGTCACCAAACTAGTAAATGATAGAATGAGGATCTGACCTCATGTCTGTCTCATTACAGAGCCTCTGCTCTATCTTAACCACTGTACCACGCTGTCTCTCCAAGGTGAATCCCAAATTTGCCATTAAAATCAGCCTCCTTGTCAACCTTCTGGAACCAGTCCTATAGCCAGCTCAGCCTCCTATGCACGGCTTTGCCCAGACCTGGCTTCCCACCCTCCCCCTGTTCCCAAGATGCCAAGTAGCTAAGTCTACTATTATACTATTAACAAGATTTTCCAAGGAATTCTATACTGACTGGACCAGGAATCTTTTTTTGGCACATCATATTGCCCTGTCAGTCATTTGACTTGGGCAGTCTTCTGAAGTTAAAATTTATTATAAATTCCTCATGTGTTCTTTGAGTTAGGATTAAATCTCGGTTTGTTATCAAGTTTCTATGATGAGAAATATATGCCCAAAGCCAAGAATAGTAAAAGAGAGCAAGGGGGAGAGTACAATGTGCTTCAGGGAATAGACTGAATTGGGGTTGAAGTAATGGTTAAAAGCAAAGCATTGTCCTGAAATACCAACATTTAAAATCATTTTTCCTTTCAAAAATGTGTTTCTGGCTTTCCCCACGTTGTATATAAACATGGCAGGGAGAAAGATCCACTGACCATTATTTTTACACCTGCAGACACACTCTCAATGTTCTGTACATTTTTCAAGTCCTGAATGCTTAAAGAAACACACCTTGGGGGGTCACTGTGGAGGGGTGGGATATGCTTGAAAAGTAGTGGGGGAGCAGAATTAGGGGGCTCAATAGGGGAAAGGAATTCCTCAAAAACTGATTCATGTGATTAACTGTACACCTCGGTAAATTCACTTCGAATCATTTATTTGTACACTTAAAATGGAGTGTTGGTTGTACGTAGATACAGTTGGAGCACTATGTATGT
>CAUYRT010064284.1:0-38583 GCA_963574885.1 Lepilemur ruficaudatus
TTTTTTTTTTTTTTTTTGAGACAGAGTCTCACTCTGTTGCCCGGGCTAGAGTGCCATGGTGTCAGCCTAGCTCACAGCAACCTCAAACTCCTGGGCTCAAGCGATCCTTCTGTCTCAGCCTCCCGAGTAGCTGGGACTACAGGCATGCGCCACCATGCCCGGCTCATTTTTTCTATATATATCTTTAGTTGGCCAATCAATTTCTTTCTATTATTAGTAGAGACGGGGTCTCACTCTTGCTCAGGCTGGTTTCAAACTCCTGACCTTGAGCGATCCGCCCGCCTTGGCCTCCCAGAGTGCTAGGATTACAGACGTGAGCCACCGTGCCCGGCCTGAGCACTTAATTTCTTTGATGTTGATACTGCCAAGCGAATCACCTTATCTTTGGCAGAAACAAGATAATACTGCAATTCCCAATCAAAAATCTGTTTTCTTTCTTCAGCGTTGTCCTGGCCTTCTTTGACATGATGGGCTGTTAAGCAAACAGAATTAAAAAATACCATCGAGCTGTGCAACTATTCACAAATTCCACTTCAAACAGAAACACACTGCATCATTGTCAAGAGCTGATAACAGACCGGAGTACTCGACCCTGTAAACTCGCACCAACCAGCCTCGTGCGGTAGCGGCGCCAGTCAGGCAGGGGAATTTAGAAGTAAATCATGAGCGCAGCAGCCTTCAATTTAGCCCTTATGGTTTACTAACATTCTAATTGTGCCAGTCAATCGGGAAGGATTATCTCATCGAAACTTATTCTTTGGTATTTTAGTAATTCACCTTAAAAATAAGTATAAAAGATGAACAAAAATGTATTAATAAAAGGATTTGTTCTGTAAAATTTGGATTCAGTCAAAAGGCTGCACTTAAGGACCTAGAAGGCCACATGCGGGCTTAAGGCTACCTTAAGTTTCCCCACCCCTGGTCTAGACTGATCACCCTGGTGTTCAGTGATTCTTTCTTTGGAATCCCAGCTGGCCCCATTTGGGAGTGGTTTGGGGCATTCCCTTGCAGGAACTCCCTCACCCATTTACTCAGCGAGCATCAATGCTGTGCCTTCCCACGGAGGCACCAGGATGAGCCACAAGCATTTGTCCATGTTCAGGAAGACACATCCCATGTCCGGGGGGACAGGCGCACCGTATACACAGTCCAGAGGGAAGTTGGCAGGGAGTGAGGAAGCAGCGGCCCCCATGCAGTCTTGTGGGCCACAGGAGGTGCATAGAGGATGGCCAGGTGACTCCTAAGGACATAATGCAGTCTGCTGGGGGCCACAGCCTCCAGCCGGGCCGGGGTGCACTTGGGCCAGGTGGGCAAGCAGGGCTGCTACATCTGACCACCGACTGGATGTCAGTTGCGGCCAAGAGGGAATAGGGTGGGTGGGGGCCGGGTGGATGTGGGGCAGCAGTCCAGGACCATTCTGAGGCTCTGGCCCCAGAAGTTCGATGACACAGCACCCACCTGTCCACAGGAGGAGCAGGCTGGTAGTCAGTTTTGACCCTGTTAGTACAATGACCATTGAGGGGTCACACGGTGGAAGCTGCATGGCCTGGGGGCCCAGGGCAGAGGGGTTGGAGTAGGGGTCAGTGTGGACTATGGCCCCAGGAGGGCGGAGGTCCGGGAGGCTCCATGTGGGAACCTTGCAGGGCATCGCAGGCTGCCCACATCCCTGGGCAAGGCCAGAAAGCGCATGGCGCCACAGTGAGGTCAGACGCGGTGGAGTCACAGGAACAGATGTGGGGAGGGGGCATCCCTGTGCAGGATCTGCTCGGTGGAGCTGAGGAGAGCAGAAAGAAGAGGAGAGAGGGCCAAGAACAGAGCTCGCAGCCAAGCCAAGGGCCCGCAAGGCAGGGCTCTGCCCAACTGCCCTCAGCCACAAGTCAATCATTGCAGGGTGACCCCAGACAGATGGCACATCCACCTCCCCCATCATCCTAGAACGTTACCCATGACACAGTGTCAGACTCTCCAGGACACAGCCCGAGAGGCAGGACCCAGAAATGCAGCCACAGGGTACTGACATGGCCCAGGACAGGGAAAAAGCAGCCCCAGAGCACAGAGGTGTGACAAGACAGAGACCAGGCCTGGGGCCCTGAGGCACTGAAGGATGGGGAGGGAGAGCATCCTTGCTTCTGCTGGTCCTGAGCCTGTGTCTGGCGTACAAGTTTGGAACGTGCCCTCCTGTGTCTGGGAAATCAACCCCCGGGCAAATGCAGCAGGGGCGTGTGGATCTGCCCTGGCTACCCTCAGTGCTCTGCAGACTCCATTAGGAGCCAGGGCCAACCAGGGCTGGCTGCGCCCTGGGGGACCTCAGCGGGGCGGGACCTTCCTCGCTGGGGATGTCCAGCTGAGGATGGTACCTGGGTCCTAATCACTGCCTCAAGGGCCGCTGTGCTATCAGGAAACGAGTAACCTGGGTGTTCCTGAGTGTGGGGAGTCTTGGGTGTCTCCTGCCCAGCTGTCCACGTGTGCCACAGCCCTGGAGCAGTGTCCCAAACCCACACTTTTGACCTAAACCAATCCTGAAGCCTCTGTGTGTCTGAGCCGGTGTTTTTCAGGGAGGCAAGCTGCATACCAAGATGTAAGACACAGACTTGAGGCAGGGCCTTCCAGAAAGTGTGATTTAACAACAGATGCCCTCTGGTCCTAGCCAGTCCCCAAGACAACTCCAGCCACGGTCACTTCTTGGTCCTGGTCCAGAACTGCCGGTAGCGCTCCACGTCAAAGTCATCACTGGGTTCTTGCCCGTACTCCTGCCTGGGCTGGAGCTGAGCCTCTCGCTTCCGTAGCCTGGCCCGGCGTTCCTCAGGGGACAGGGCGTCCAGGTCTATGGGCATCTGCGGGGGAAGCCAAATGCATCCACGCGGCTTGGGGCCTTGAGAACTACTGAGACACCGCCCTGGGTCTTCCTCTAGACCGTCTCCTACCCTACACTAGCTTAATTCTTATATGTTCTGTTGGTCTTTCTCTCCCTTCAGAGCTTTCATTCTTTAAGAAAAAAATTTTTTCTGCTCATTTTCCCCAGATTTGATATATTATTAAAAACAAACAACTCATTAATTTTATCTGAGGTTGGTGCTTAGAATGGGTTCTGGGCCTCAACCCTCCCCCTCTCCTCCTACAACCTAGTCCCCCTCCCCCTGCAGCCACCTGTCCATCCCAAGCCGTCTGGCCGCCATCCCAGCCAGGCATCGGGGAGGCCCTGGTGCGCTTACCGCCAGCATGCGCCGTGGCTCCTTGTAGCGGATGTGGATGGTGGAGCCATCCTGTTTGACCAGCAGCACTGGGTAGAGGCGCGCATAGGCCTGGCGGCGCAGGCGAGTGAGCGAGGCCCTGCTGCTGTCTGCATAGCAGGAGGACGTGTGCAGGCGACGGGGCGCGGGGCCGGCCGCCCTCACGGCATTCTGCCTCAGCAGGCTGCACACAAACATGCACACGCGGGTCAGCGGATGGGTCACGGCCAGGCACCAGGAGACATTAACAGAGTCGGTGATCCATGCCAGGGGCAGGATGTTGGGGGCGGGGGTCCCTGAGGAGCCACAGGTGTGGTCGGAGCAGCTCTAGCCCCAAAGCCAGGAAGATGCTGCTGGGTGTCAACAAGGGCACAGTTTCCCAGCACTGAGGACAGAGGACAACAGCCAGGACCAGGCAGGGTTAGAACAGCCCTCTCCTGATGAGGAGGAGGGTTCCCTGAGGTGGCCCCTGACAATAATCCCTAGGGCCCTGGAAGTACACGCTTACCCAAGCAGGCTGCCCACGGCTGCCATTGCTCCTGAGAGCCCCGGTGGCACGTGGAGGTGGTCGGTCACAGGCCCTGGTGCGCGACCTGCTGGGCAAAGAAAGATCTTCTGTAAGGGAAGGTTCCTCCACCTACTCGGTCCCCACCGAATCCCAGCCTGGAATGAAGCCTCAGACCCCAGTCCGTCTCCAACACGCACCACATCACCAGTCACTTTCCGGCCTCTCCCAGTAACTCTGCGGCCTTCTCAGATTAGGACCGCCCGGGAGGTTTCTCCAGAAACATGCCGCGGCCCTACTCCCGGAGATTCTTCGCCAGCCAGTCCGCGGCGGGCCCGGGCCGCCCATTCTGGCGGGTTCCCGGGTCAGGCCACCAGGTCTGACCCGAGTGCGGCGCAAACGCCAGAGCTTGGCTCGTCCTCACGCTGCGCTTTCTAAAGTCCCCAGCGAGGGGAGGATCCTCACACCTGCGTTGGGAAGGGGAACGCAGGCCCGGGGCCGCTCGGCTACGCCCCCGACGGGTGAGCAGGTGCTGAGGTTTCGGCGGGAAAGCCAAGCGTTTCCGATACTCAGCCTCCGGGAAACAAGGCTGCACGGTGGCCAGGAGCAAGTCCCCTAAGCGAGGAGCGGGCCCGGGGGGAGGGGTTCCGCCGTCTCTGCAGCGGGAATCGCGCTCAGCGGCCTACGCTCTCGCCCTCCCCGAGACAGAAGCCGGGGCCTGCCCACGGCGAAAGCCTCTGCCGCTCCCGCCCGCGTCCGGGCCCCAGGACAGGTGATCCCCGTCCCCTTCCCCGCCTCCCGCTCGCACGAGGCGCCAACCTGCTGCCGCCACCGCAGCTGCGCAGGAGCCCCGAGGACCGGCAGTCCGGGACCCCACCGGCAGGCGGGAAACTGAAGGCCGGGACGGGGCCGCGCACGGGGTCACGATCCCCTCAGGCGACGGTGCTGCTCCCGTCTCCCAACCCACTACGTAAGCCGTCCGCGTTGCGTCGCGCGGCGGTGACGCACCCGCCGGGCGGGTCCAGGCCAGAATGGGCGGGGCCTCTGCGGCTAGGAGGTACGACCCCCCCCGTTAGGGCGCGGCAGTGGGGTGCAACCCTGGGGGCGGGGCCAGGCCGGGTGGGCGGGGCCTCTGCGGCTAGGCGGCATGACCCCTCCCACCAGGGCGCGGCGGGGGGGGTGCAACCCGGGGCGGGGCCAGGCCGGGTGGGCGGGGCCTCTGCGGCTAGGCGGCATGACCCCTCCCAACAGGGCGCGGCAGGGGGAGGGGTACAACCCTAGGGGCGGGGCCAGGCCTGGTGGGCGGGCCAGGGCGGAGCTGTGTGGTACTGGGACGGAGGCCGGGCCTGCGCGACTGCGACCTCAGTCCCTGCTGCGCGGGGCCAGGGAGGGGCGAGAGGGGGCCGAGGCGAGACCCGGGGGTGCCGGGGTCCGGGGAGGCCGGGCTAGGAGCCAGGGAGGCCTGGGGGAGGTCGGGGGGTTGGGGGAAGCGGAGGGAGGACCCAGGGGGGGCCGAGGGAAGACCCGGGGAGGTTGGGGAGAGGACGAGGGAGGACCCGCGGGCCGAGGCAGGGGTTCACGATAACAAAGTGCAGTCATTTATGTCACAACCTGACCAAAATGGTACGGGGTAAGGTCTCAGAGAAGCAGCTCCCACACTTGCATTCCTGAAATGCCTGCGAGTCTCCCCAGCACCTTGGAAACAGCTGATCCAGGAATTTCCCCCCCCAACGCCCCCCCCCCCCCGGGCCTGCGGTGGTTCCGATAGGACACTAGGGCGGGGACAGGCCTCTCCACCAGCCCACCAAGGCCAGCTGTGCCAGGAGGGTCGCAGTGCCGCTTTTTCTTGTGCAACTAGCCGATACCGGGATGAAGTCAGACCCAGACAAAATAAAGCGGGGGAAGGAGGGAGGGAGAGGAGGCTCCTGGTTACTCGTGTGAGATAAGAACTTTGTGAGGACTTTCTAAAAGCCACACAAGAAGCCCTTTTGCGTCGTCCTTCTCATCCCCAGAAATGCTTTTAGGACTGTTCAGATAAGATGCTCTCAATGAACACTTGCCCAGCACTGGCATCTCCACCTATGAACTGACCACCAACCGCTGGCTTTGAGCCCCTGGAACCAATGCACTCCGTTTCTATGCACCTTTCTTAGAAACAGACCTCTCTCCACACATCAAGCAAGCAATCAGTTTTGCGGCGGACACCGGCTGGATGTGCTCTAATTCAGTTCAATCCTGACGCTGCTTACCTGAATGCCAGTCCCAAGTGGTTTATTTGTGCTTTTGACCAACTGATTATAGATCAGGTGTCCCACGACCCTTCCTTGGGTTTAATTAATTTGCTAGAGCAGCTCACAAAATTCAGAGAAACATTTAAGCTTCCTGGCTTATCATAAAGGATATCACAAAGGATACAGACGAAGAGATGTATAGGGCAGGGTGCAGGGGACGGGCACAGAGCTCCCATGCCCTCCAGGAACCTCCACATGTTCAGCTATCTGGAAGCTTCCCAAACCCTATCCTTTTGGGTTTTTGTGGAGGCTTCATTACATAGGCACAATTGATTAAATTGTCAATGAAAAAGAAGCAAAACTCTGTAAAATAATTTAAGGAGATTTATTCTGAGCCAAATTTGAGGACCATGCCCAAAGCCACACCCAAGAAGCCTTGAGCAAGTGGACTCATTGTGGCTGGGTTACAGTTTGGTTTTATACAGTTCAGGGAGACAGGAATTACAGGTAAAGTCATCAATCAATACAGGGGGCCGGGCGCAGTGGCTCATGCCTGTAATCCTAGCACTCTGGGAGGCTGAGATGGGCGGATTGAGAATCGCTTGAGGTCAGGAGTTTGAGACCAGCCTAAGCCGGAGCAAGACCCTGTCTTTGCAAAAAAATAGAAAACTTAGCCAGGTGTGATGACACACATCTGTAGTCCCAGCTACCTGGGAGGCTGACGCAGAAGGATCACTTGAGCCCAGGAATTGGAGGTTGCAGTGAGCTATGATGACCCCACTGCACTCTAGCCCAAGTGAAAGAGCAAGACCCTGTCTCAAAAAAAGAAAAGAAAGGCAGGGCGCGGTGGCTCACGCCTGTAATCCCAGCACTCTGGGAGGCCGAGGCAGCGGATCGCTCGAGGTCAGGAGTTCAAGACCAGCCTGAGCAACAGCGAGACCCCGTCTCTACTAAAAAAATACAAAGAAATACATTGGCCAACTAAAATATATAGAAAAAATTAGCCAGGCATGGTGGCTCATGCCGGTAGTCCCAGCTACTTGGGAGGCAGAGGCAGACGGATCGCTTGAGCCCAGGAGTTTGAGGTTGCTGTGAGCTAGGCTGACGCCACAGCACTCTAGGCCGGGCAACAGAGAGAGACTCTGTCTCAAAAAAAAAAAAAAGAAAAAGAAAAAGAAAAACCCACATGGAATGGAGAACCATTACACCCCACATTAAGTAAAGGGGCCCATCAGCCTGTACCACAGAGGATACCAATAAAAAGAAAATTACCAAAATCCCCAATTGCCAGCTGCCACAGATGGAAGCGCCCAAATAAAATCCTTCTGGCTTCTGCATTACTGTAAAAAACCCAAACACTGAGAGAGAGACTGCTGTAAGTTAAAGAGAGCTAAACGACCCCACCCTCAAAACCCTCCCTGTATATATTCCCAAAAAAAGGACCCCCAAGAATTGCAAGGGTTCTCTTCATCCTTCCCTCAATCCTCTTGGGAAAACAACTCTTAAGACTGGGAACGAGGTCCTCCCTGTCCTCACAGACGCTGGAGCCACACTCTCAGTGCTTGACAGCACTGACCTCAACCCGCCCCTACGTGGGGGTGAGTGAGAATAGAGGAAGTCTCCGACAAACCGCAGAATGCCTTTGTGCAACCAGTCCCCTTCCGCCTCAGTCCCCTGCAGGATGCCCACTCCTTTTTACTCAGTAATTCAGCCCTCGTCCACCTTCTTGGCTGACACGTTTTGGAAAAATATCATGCAGGAATTTCTTTGTCCCAAAAGGGGGAAGTAATTTTGGAAATTGACAAACTGGGTTGAACTGACTCTACCCTGGAGCAGTGGAGCCACAGGCTGTAGGGAGGCCCCCTGGGACAAAGGCCACAACAACAATACAGGGAATGGCATAGTGTCACCAGACTACAACAAAGAACTCCTAAAACTAAGAGGGTCCAACGTCAGGACGACGAGAGGCGTCCCCACCATTGCCGTAATGGGTCTTCAGTTAATTGTTGGATGGCCTGTACCTCGCCATCACCGTCTTTCTTTCTTTTTTTTTTTTTTTTGGAGACAGAGTTTCACTCTGTTGCCCGGGCTAGAGTGCCGTGGCATCAGCCTAGCTCACAGCAACCTCAAACTCCTGGGCTCAAGTGATCCTTCTGCCTCAGCTTCCCAAGTAGCTGGGACTACAGGCATGCACCACCATGCCCGGCTAATTTTTTTTATATATTTTTAGTTGGCCAATTGATTTCTTTCTATGTTTAGTAGAGATGGGGTCTCGCTCTTGCTCAGGCTGGTTTCGAACTCCTGACCTGGAGCGATCCGCCCGCCTCGGCCTCCCAGAGTGCTAGGATTACAGGCGTGAGCCACCACACCCGGCCCAGAATATATTTATTAATGGCGGACACATGCACTGTAGAAGGCCTAGGGCCCAAACGCCCTATTCCCAGTGGAACAGTAACTTGCTTAACTTTAATGGTTCGTCCACCATAATCATCTGTAGAGGCCGTTTGCCAGACCATTCAGGGTTTCCATAGATCAGAGAACAGTCAGCTCCCGTGTCCATCAAGGCTAGAACCTGCTGTACATTTGTAGGGCACCAATGAATAGCAAGTTCCACGTGCAAGCCTCCAGTCATCCAGGGTCCCCTCTAACTGGGTGCCTCGGCCTAAACCCTAACCCATACTGAAGAGGGGGTCCTCAACCATAAAATCTTGCAGTCACGTGTTACAGGTCTCTTTGGCTGGCGTCTCAGTTCCCCCCATTCTTGGGTGATTTCATGAATTGCTAGTGGGGAGCCAGCTGATTCCACAGAGCCAGCAATACTTCATTAGGCTGTATATATATATATATATATATATTTTTTTTTCCCTGAGACACAGTCTCATTCTGTTGCCCAAGCTAGATTGCCATGGCATTAACCTAGCTCACAGCAACCTCAAACTCCTGGGCTCAAGTGATCCTCCTGTCTCAGCCTCCCTAGTAGCTGGGACTACAGGCATGTACCACCATGCCCAGCTAATTTTTTCTATATATTTCTAATTGTCCAGCTAATTTCTTTCTATTTTTGGTAGAGACGGGGTCTCACTCTTGTTCAGGCTGGTCTCGAACTCCTGAACTCAAATGATCCCCTGGCCTCAGCCTTCCAGAGTGCTGGGATTACAGGCATGAGCCACCACGCCCGGCCTAAGCTGTCTATTTTTTATCTACTCCTGCTAGTAGGAGGTCTAGCCACATCTGGGTTTGTGATACCTTCTGGGCCCCTTGTACTGACTTCTTTTGCCAGGGGCCCTGAGTGCATGGGCTCTTCTTGGGTCCTTGTAACATATGCACTTGTTCCCCTCTTTCCATCTTTCGGCATCTCCCAAAGCCACCATAGCAGTGGTGACCTCACATATTAGCTTCCCCACATAGCGGGTGAGCACAGCCATCAACTAAACAAACCAAACGAAAGGGGGATGGGAGAGCTGTAGCTAGGATTAGGTCTCGCATGCGTGTGGTAAAGCGCTCCTCATAGGGCCTCCACCAGTCGTTTATTGTAAAAATGGCTTGGCTCATCACTAATTCTCGAAGAATCTGAACTCAGTCTATGTATGAGGTCCACTAATGGTTTCAGGTAGTTCACCGGGCTCATCCCATGCTGTGCATGTGGCAGCCATGAGCCATCTGAGCAAGGAGTGGCTGCCCCTGCCTCAGCAGCTACTTGTCTGTAGCCTCTGCCTCAAGGAAGGATGTGGTTATGAATGCCAATCGTCCCATCTCTTTTGGGGAACACAGGACACTATCTGCCCCTTCGTCCCATATGCGCAGCAATCAGGCAGGCACGGTTTCTCCAGGGCTCTGTCTGCGCTACTTCCCCAGTTCCCGCAGCTCCGCGGGCCTGTAAGTGGAGTATGAGGGATGCTCCGTTACTCTGGGCGCGCCCTGAGCAATCCCTCAGGGTCCCACAGGTTGCTCATGCTCCGCTCTGCTTCATAACAGGGCAGGCACCCAGCAGAGGAGGGGTCCTGCCCTCGGTCTCCTGCGTATTGCAGTTTCACTGGCGTCCGTGGCTGAAGCACTCATTAGTACCTTCTCCGAGGCCTGTACCTGGGCTTCCAAATTCTCTTCTGTGACTTGTATTTCTCTTACCTGAGTTTCTCCCCACGGGTATCTGCTTGTTGCTCACGGAGGGCTATAAAGAAGCGCCAGCCCACCCGACTGGCCGCCTTACGACTCTTCCGAGGCCCGTAAGGCCTTTTCCAATGTGGAAGGCATACACTCCACCTGCTCCCATTCCGTGGCGGGGGCCCACGACATGAGGACCGCTGCCACTGGGTACAAGCCCGTGGGGGGCCACATATCCTCCCCTACTGGGGCAGAAGGGGCACTTACCCTAGTCCAATCGTGCCGACTCCACCAAACGTGGGGCGGGAGTTCCCGGGCCAGTGGGGGTACCCGCGCGGTTTCGGGAAGTGAAGGAAGAAACGCGCAGCAGCAGGTCCGTGAGACATGCTCTTTATTGCCGGGTGATGCCGCTGCGCCGAGGACACGGCGAGCACTTACACAGGCTCGGAACAGCAGCGGCAACACGGGTCTTACTGAGGGGTGACACAGTGACACAAGCGTGCGGACTCACGCCGTACTGCAGGCCGGCGGAAGACACACGGGCAGCCATCGTGGTTCGGCCTAAGAAACGGATGGGCTTCTCGTCACACCCCCAGAGTGTTCCTGAGGACTCGGCCTCTCTGTCGCTCAGTTCAGGCTAACAGACGTGCTCCTGCGGGTCGGGGCGGGCCGGGTGCCGACCCACCTCCCCACGGACGTAGGCGGGCTGCTGGGCGCCGCCGTGGCGAGCGGGCGGGGCGGGGGCCGCGGCCTGCGACGTACGCGACTGCGGGCAGGCCGGCGCGGCGCTGTGACAGTAACCCCTGCAGGCGAGGCAGGCCGGCGCGGCGCCGACGAAAGGCTCTGCAGATGGAGGCGGGGCCGGCGCGGCGCTGTGGTACTTCCTTGCGGGGTGGGACGAGTCCGGCGTGGGCGGCGCTGACGTCACTTTCGCGCGCGAGTGGAGGTAAGTTGGCGCAGCGCTGTGACCTATGTCCCCGCAGACGCAGGCGTGGCCGACGGGCTCCGAGGCGCTTCCCTGCGGGGTGAGGAGGCGTGCCGGCGCGGCGTGCCGTCAGCTTCGCGCGCGGTTGGAGGCGGCGGGCGCGCTCTGAACGTAAGCTGACGCACACGGAGGCGGGGCTGGCGCAGTTCTGAAGTACCTCCCTGCGGGACGGGGCCGGCCCGGCGTGACGTCAATTTCCCGCGCAGTGGTGGCGACCGGCGCGCTCCGTGACGTCCCCCGTGGGCGGTGGCTGCCCCAGATGCTGCGGCGCCCCCTGGCCGGGCTGGCCGTTGCCGCCCTGGGCCGGGCTCCCCCAGACGGTGAGTCGGGCACGGCCGTGGTGGAGGGTGACTCGGGGCGGCGGTGTCAGCGGCCGCCCCTGCGCTCCGTGTGCGCCCCCATCGGAGCCTCCTCCGTGCAGTGCCCAGGACGCTGGGAAGTTCGGGCAGGCGGGGCCCCTGCCCGCAGGGGGTCCCCGGGGTGGAAGCCGGAGGACTTCAAGCTGGCGCCTGCTGGCCGGCCGGGAAGGGCCTTGGACCCCCGGCGGCGCCGCGCCGCAGAGCCACAGCCCTGGCCCGCCCCCGAGGAGCCCGGCCGGTGTGGCGTCCCCACAGTTTCGAGCGGCTCCTGGAGCGTGTAGGACCGCGCAGTGTCCTCCCCGAGCTCAGGGCGGGCCGGCAGAGAACAGTCTGGAAGCCTTCCCGGGGACGGCGGCTTGCTGTGGGCTTCGGCCCTCACCGCACGTTGCAAACCCGCCGGATGGAGCGGGCTGCTTGGGGGCTCCCGGGGTTGTGCGGGCGGATTCCTTGCCTGTCGGCGGCTCAGCAGAGAGTCGGGGATTTGGTAACCGCAGATGGTTGGTGCGGACCTTCCTACACATGGTGTGGCAGTTAAGCTTCGGCTTCTCTCAAGACCAGAGAGTCCCCGTCTGGGTTCCTGCAGCGGCCTGTCTGCCATTGCTAAGGGTTGCCTTACGAGCGGTTGGAGCGTGTGGAGGAACAGGGTGTGGGGGAGCTAGCTCTTCCAGGTGTTGGCTGGGGCAGGAGCAGGTGAAGTGCACCCCGGGTGGAAGGCAGGCCAGGTCCCCCGGGAGGGCCTTTGAGCAGCACCTCTGCCCGAATCTGGGCTTTTCTGAGCTTTTCTGTTGCTCTTACACTTCTCAGTTCATGATTTGCTGTGAGGGACCCAGGAAAATCTTCCTTTTCCTCACCGAGAAAGGACAGGGTTAGGCAGAGATAGGAAACTTGTGTGGTTTCCTGTTTCAGCTACTGACAGGCAGAATCCCCTGCTAGGTGAGCCCCTCTCCACCTCTTTATGCCTGCCTGCCTATGCTGGCTACTCTCATGCTGGTTGAGTGCTGCATGAACCTCTGGTGGAGCTTGCCTGGCGTGGCAACGTGTTAGCCCAGCCCTTAGTCCTTGGCTGGAACAGCCATCAGTTTCTTGGAGTAGCAGATTCTGAAAGTTGTAAATGAGAACAGAATACATTTCAACCAAACCCAAACTCCTCCCTCTGTTTTGGTGGTTTATTGGAGAGAGAGTTTGAGGAAGAGCAGGAAAGATGAATGGAAGAAAGTCGCTCCCAGCTCCCAAGGGAGGGAAGGGAGTGCGTGAGGGTGTGCCCAGGAAGGGCTGGTGTAGGAGGCAGGCACCTCCAGGTCAATTCTGCCCCTGCCTGTGCTGGGCCTGGGTCTCCCCTCTGCATGAGAAAGAGGCTGGCCAACCCTGCGGGGTCCTGGGCTCCTTCCTGCCCTGTCATCCTTGGGCTCTGGATCCTGTTCTGTCTCAGGCTCACTCTGCCCTTTGCCTGAGGTTTCTTTTTTTCCTTTTTTTAAAATTTTTTTTTTAGCCCAGACCCCAGGATTATGCCTGAGGTATCTGTCAAGGACCCTGTGCAAGAGTCAGCCCGTTCGTCTTTCTCCTTGATGGCGAGAGACCAGACGCAGCTGCACAGGGTTGTGAAGGTCCTGAGCCCTCGTGTGTCGGGCTTCTGGCCCTCGGCTCTGCTGGGGCCCAACTTGTGGAGGAATGTTTTCATCCCATCCTGGAGAGAGGAAGTGAAAGTGAAAATGCCCTTGGTTGCTCCTGGTATTGTCTCATTTAGAATGAGGCTCTGGAAGGCTAGGTGGTCTCAGGGTGACGTGGTTAGGATGTGTCCTACCTGGATGCGTGCCCACAGCTCCCGCAGGCAAGAGCACGGTGGGCATCCTGCCCTGCACTGCCTGGTGGGGCACCACCAGCCTCCCCTTTGTTGAGCCAGCCCCAGCGCAGAGCCCAAGCCATTGTGGCTGGTGTCTTACAGGGGGCTGGAGGGGGCTGGCTTCTCCTTTGTGTTCTGGGAATGATCTCACCCTCTCTATTAGTGTCTCCTGGAGGAGTGGGGATGGGGAGAGTGTGGTGACTGTATCCCGTCCTTGGACAGGACAGGCTGTGGGGGTGGAGGGTGGAAGCCAGAAGGAGAAAATTCCACCTCCACAGGGAAAGCTGCTGCCTGGGGCTGTGGGGGGGGGCCCAGCCAGCCCAAGGAATCTCCAACAGGGTTGGTGACTCCCAGGAGACCTCCCATCTATGAGCTCCTGTAGGAGTTGCTTTTGTGGCTGATCTTTCTCACAGTTGTCATGGGGTTTTTGGCTTCTTGCCAGGCAGACGGGGTTTGGGGCCGGAACAGTGAGAGGAGAGGACACAGGATGCGGTTGGCCACAGGGCTTCCATCTCCCCAGAGGAAGATACCTGGCTTGTGTGTTCCTGTCAGGGAGAAAGCCAGGCTCAGTGTTTCCATCCCACTCAAGGCTCAGCAGAGCCATGAGGCCTGGGGCCACAGCCCTGTTGGGTGTGCACCTGTGGGAAGGCGGCTTTGACGACTGCCCTGTCACTGTGGTCCCTCCCCAGGCAGGCAGCCCCCTTGGTGGGGGTGGGGGTGGGGTGTGCTCCACAGGGCCATGCCACCCTGGCAGAGCCAGCACCTGCTTGCTGCGTGCCCACAGCACCCTCCGGCTGGCCAAGGCCCTGGCGTGGTCTGTGTCCTGTACCCTCACACTTGGGCAGAGCTGACCTCAGGGCATCCAGGCAGGGTTCTTGGTGATCCATGTGCTCCATGGGTGGTGGCGGGGAGGGGAGGCACTGAGGGAGAGGCTTGGGGGCCTGGGCTTGAGAGGGGTGAGCGTGGCCAGGATGGCTCTGTGGGTGGGACAGGCTGCAATTCGGGTGTTGGGTGTCAGGTGTCAGCTGTGTGGGCACTTCCTTCTGTCAGTTCCTCTGATCGAGGCCACGACCCCATGACGAGTGGGCGCACTTGCTGCTCATGAACTCGGCAGGTGGGTGCTCCTCCTCGGAGCCCGTTGGAGGCAGGAGGCTGGTGGGGCGCCATGGGTGGGTGTTTGGTGGGGAAGAGCACACAAGTTTGTGTTGCCAGTTCCTGGGGGGCCACTGTGGGTGGGTTGGGGGGGGCCTTGCTCTGGCCTGCACCCTCCCCAGCCTCCTCCTGGGATCCCTGAGTTCCCTGAGGAGAGTCTCATTGGGCTCTCAGCTTAGTCACCCAAATAGCCTAACTGCTGAAGGCACATGCCCATCAAATCACCAAGGCCCGCTTTCTCGCCTCCCGTGTTCGTTTTGGGTGCTCTGGCGTGGCGGCTGGCTTGGGCGGGCCACAAGGCTCCCACGCTGCGGCGCCAGGCCCGGGAGCTGCCACCGTGACCGGGGAGAAGCGTCTACGGCAGCGTCCGAGGGTCTCTGACCGTGAACGCGTGGAGGGCAGTGACCCAGCCTCGGCCACACTCTCCACGGCACCTTGGGAGAGCCATAGGCGGCCTTCGGCCCGCGTCCCCTTGCCCAGAAATGGGGAGAGTCGTTAAATGGATTTGTGTTTATTGATCACCGACTGTATGCCGGGGAGTTTTTAACAGAAGCGGTTGGGGGTTTTTTTGTGTGTGAGTAAAAAGGCTGCGTGGTATAATTGCCGTTATGCCTCCCCTGCCCCAGTGTACAATCAGTGCAGAAGCAAAGCGCCATTTAAGGGGCAGACGATTTCAACCGTTTCCAGGTGCAGCACTTTGCAGGTATTGAGTATCGCCGTCCTGCAGGTCGAAGATGGATGCCTGAAGCATAGACTGCTGCTGAGAACCACGTGGGAACACCAAGGTGACTTAAGGATGTCCTTGATGAGGATTTTGAAAATTTGATTTTCACAAGTGTTGTTTGGATTGCTTAAAATTCCCAGGGGCCTGAGGAATACTGAAATAATTGCCTTTGAATGGTCCATAAACATTTAAGACAATGGGGTTATGAATAAATACTTTAATGGGCTTGGAAAAAAAAAATCACCAAGGCCCATTTCTGGGGTGAGCACCAGCTCTCTCTGGCCACAGCTCCCTGGGGCAACTTGTGGATTTGGGACTGTGATGGGGCCTGCCAGAGGGGGTGGTCTCTAGGCTGGTCCATGGCCATACAGAGGGGAATGGGGACCCAGGTTTGGAGCTGGGGGCCTTGACTTCCAATAGGAGGCTGTGACCCAGCAACCATGGCCTTTGGTGCCTTGGTCTGGTGCCCTGAGGAGAGAGTGGACACAGTCCTGCCTCCCTCACCCTGAGGTCACCGTAGTCCTGTCAGGGTCCCCGGGTCCAGCCCCAGTTCAGGCCCCCTTGAGGACTTAGGGGGGATGGAGCAGATGGACAGAGCGCAGGGAAGTGTCACGGCATTCCTGCTGGATGTGGGGTCAGGGACTGCTCCTCTCCAGTGGGCCCAGGGCCTGGAGACTAAGTGGTCAGGGATGGGGCAATGCCCTGGGGAGTCCCCCGCACAGACCAGCTCAAAGGAGGTTGGGTGTGAGGGACGTGGGCCCCATGGAGGCCAGAAGATGCCAAGGAGAGCCTAGAGCCGTGGGGTGGCCTGGTGACCTGGGAAAGGGCCAGCTCAGTGGGGTGGTGGGGACAGAAGTCACATAGGGTGCAGCCCTGGCGGTTGTCTGTCTCAGTAACTCTCTGCATCGAGTTGTTCAAAGCACGCAACCTGGCTGTGGTTTCTCTCTCTCTAAGTTTGATGGTTTTCGTGAGATCTTTGAGTCTTCGTGTCTGTGATCTCAGCAAATTAGGTAGTTATGCAGCGATTGCTCAACATGTCCCAAGAACTGTATGTTTGACCAAAAAAGTCCCGCATTTTATCCTCTGGGGAAGCAGGAGCTCCGGAAATTTACCCAGGTCACGTGGCTCATTTGATCTGGAAGATTCTGGGGTTGTGGGAACCAGACTCGGGGAGGGGTTTGCAGGGCTCTCGGTTGAGAGGAGCAGAATGTCGGAAAGCCCCGGGGGCCAGAAAGAAAGGAGTCGATGTCCAGGGCAGCCTGTGGTTAGGCTGAAATGACACGTTCTCGTGACGGGAAGCCTCCCGTAGGCAGGAGAAAGCAAGTTTGTCACTCGAAGGAAGCACATGTACCTCTCAGTGCGTCCTCCTGGGTTCTCTTCTTCTGGTGTGTTTTGAGCAGTGGGTCCCGACTGTGTCTTATGAACGGCGTTTGTGGCATGTGCACTTGTCAGGTGTGATGCACACGTGTGCAGCGTGTGCTCCATGTCCTTCGTACCTGGGTTCGGACTGTGTGCGGCTTGTGCCCTTGCGCGTGATGGAGTCATGGTGGTGCTGCTTTTGTGAGATTACCTCAGTGGCCTTAATTGGGGATTAGGAAGGTAACCTCAGGTCCTTCCCTGGCCATCCGCTCCTCTGCCCCCACACTGCTGTGCCCCCCAGACAGCAGGAAGCTGTCCCGGGCCATGCACCTCAGGTCCAAGGTGGGGCCCCTCCAAGCCCCAGACGCCGCCTGGCAGTGCGCACTGGTCGGCTGACCGGGCAGGTGCAGGTGTGAGGGCGGGGTGCAGCCTTTTCCTTCCTGCAGAGCCAGAGCAGGGGCCGGTGGGCGGGGCTAGCTTCCCTGCTGGGGATTTACTGCTCAGAAGGGCAGGCTGGCAGGCCCGGAGGGGATTAGGGACTCAGCACCCTCGGCCCTCAGTCCAGCAGCCCAGACGTGCCAGCTGGTCACAGGTAGGCTGTATCCCTGGGGAGGGGGTGGTGGCTGCTGGAGAGGATCTACTGGGGAAGGAGGGCCTGTTTGGGGCCAGGCTGCAGGGAGGGGAGTGCAGAGCTGGGGTGCAGGAGTGGGCATGGGAGGGGGCGGGGGCGGTGCAGGAGCGGGGCACAGGTGGGGTGGGGGCAGGCGGGTCGACACTGGAACTCCTGTAGGAGTAGGAAGCGGTGCTCTCTGGGAGGTGCTGGCAGAGCCTGGGGAAGGAAGCCTGGGTCCTGGATGCGCTCTGCTGAGCCTTGGGCTTGGCTCGGCCCATCTCCCGACCTCCCCCTCTCCTCACTGGCCTCTCAGCGCCCTCTCTTGCGAAGCTGTGGGCCCAGTGCCATCTTCCCCTTCCCCGTGGGGGCTGAGAGGGTGGCCCCCAACCCTGCTGGCAGCATGGGCATCACAGACGATCCCAAGTCTGAGGGGGAGTTCCCGGAATGGGCAGACCAGGCCCCCGTGGTGGTGTCATTAGAGAGGACAGGATCCCCTGGCCACAGAGGCCTGGGGAGGCTGACAGGGTCAGTGGGGTGGGCTCTGGAGATGGGCTGCCCTGCGAGAGCCCTGTGACTGTTCCCTCTCCAGTGCTGAGTCTGCTCCCAGTGCATGCTGTGCGCGGGCACATTACCTCAGGAGGCCCTCCGTCACCTCCGCTGCTCCATCCATTCCCACGGAGGGCCGCTGGGCCCACTGACGTCTGCCCCTCCCCTGCCCAGGCATGTCCAGGCCCAGGCCCGTGGTGCTCAGCGGGCCCTCGGGGGCCGGGAAGAGCACCCTGCTGAAGAAGCTCTTCCAGGAGTACGGCAGCATCTTCGGGTTCAGCGTGTCCCGTAAGTCCTGGGGGTGAGGGAGAGAAGGGCAGGTGAGTGAGGGGCTGTTGGGGGCTGCTCAGCACCAAGACCTGTCCTGAGTCCTCCTCCCCACACCACAGAGGCTAGGGGCTGCCCAGCACTGAGACCTGTCCTGAGTCCCGCACACACGGAGGCTGGGGGCTGTCCCAGCACTGAGACTTGTCCTGGAGTCCCCCTCCTCCCCCACACATGTGGAGGCTGGGGGCTGCCCAGCACTGAGACCTGTCCTGGAGTCCCCTTCCCCCCACCACAGAGGCTGGGGGCTGCCCTTTTTTCATTACCCTTTGAGCTTCCTGTTTGTCCTCCTCCTCTGGGTGGGATCAGGGTTGGGGTCTACACTCCTGGTGGGGACCCACTCTGGTCCCTGAGCCTCCCCTCATCAGAGTGTGGTCTGTGCGTCCTCTTTTTTGTGGTCTTCGTGCTGAGTGGGCCGTCGGGGAGACCTGGGTGGGGAGCTGCAGATGCCATACCGGGTGACATGTGTCTTTCCCCAGATACCACGAGGGACCCGCGGCCTGGCGAGGAGAACGGCAAACGTGAGCTGGGCGGGTGGGCTTGGGCCCTGGGCACCGCCTGTGGGGTGGCATGGAGGCCTGCGGGACCCGGGCTCCTGAGCAGTGAGGCCGCCGCCCCCGCTGATCAGCGGTGCTGCAGGGGCTCAGCATCCTGCTCTGTTAGACGTCCCTGCCTCCCCTGTGGAGCCCGGTGGTCTTTATTCCCCACCCAGGAGAACAGTGTGGCATGTGTCTGTCCCCTCCCAGCCCAGCCCCTGGGCGGCACTTGTGAGGTCCTCATACCTCTGCTGCTCAGTCCGGTTCCAGCCGGAGCAGCCCTGGTGGGGCGGGATGGTAGGTGAACCAGGGGAAGAGAGCTGGCCCTGGCCGTGCTGGGCCCCCTGGGCGCCCTCTAGACAGTCCTTCCTTCTCTCCAGATTACTACTTTGTGACCAGGGAGGTGATGCAGCGCAACATCGCTGCTGGCGACTTCATCGAGCACGCCGAGTTCTCCGGGAACCTGTACGGCACGAGGTGGGCTGCACTCAGGGCTGACCTTGGGGCGGTTGTGAGCGGTGGCCAGTCCTCACCTGGGCCTGGGCTGGCAGGTCTGTGGCCCCCGCGATGCACTCTCTCTGCCGAGCAGGCACAGGGCTTCAGGGCTGCTCCCTGGGGCTGCCGAGCCTGGCTGGGGAGTGCGCGGCCTGTTCATGCTGTGCCGTGTGCTGTTCTGGTGGAGTGAAGGGTGCGTGGCGCACCTGGCATTGGTGGGGCTCCGCTCCCCCACAGGAGGGTGTGCAGTGCAGGGTGACTCCAGCAGCATGGGCTCAGTGCTCCAGGGGGCGCGGCGGGTGCCGGTGCCTGGGAAGCCCCTGCCGCTGCCCAGGGAGAGCCCTGGGGGGAGGCAGGCCCTGGAGGCCAGCAGGGAGCTTCTGGGTCTCATGCAGGCTCTTGGTGGCCGCGTGGGTACCCGAGTGCTCCTGAGGACCCCTTCCGCTGACCTGTGCCCGTTCCCAGCAAGGCGGCCGTGCAGGCGGTGCAGGCCATGAACCGCATCTGCGTGCTGGACGTGGACCTGCAGGGCGTGCGCAACATCAAGAAGACCGACCTGCGGCCCCTCTACATCTCTGTGCAGCCGCCCTCGCTGGGCGTGCTGGTGAGTGCACGGCTGGGCTGGGCGTGGGGGCGCCGGGGCCGCGCCTGGGGCCACTGACTGAGCCTGGGCTCACCTTGCAGGAGCAGCGGCTGCGGCAGCGCAACACGGAGACGGAGGAGAGCCTGGCGAAGCGGCTGGCCGCCGCCCGGGCCGACCTGGAGAGCAGTGAGCGCCTGGGAGTGTCCCTCCCTCCTACGGGGGGCGGGGGGTGTCAAGGTTTCCTCTCCTGGTTTTCCCTTCTCATCGTCACCCAGGAGAAGAGGACGTTTAAATGTCCACCTTACAAGGTGGCACGAGCCCCTGTCAGAGGCCCAGGCGGCGAGGCCAGCTGTGCCTGCTGGGGGTTGGTGTCCAGGATCCAGGACCCAGAGCGTCCCGGGGACCGGGCCCCAGGGCACATCCGTTCCCAGCCCCACCCTGCCCGCGGCTCGGACAGCAGTGGCAAGGGGGCCGCAGCTGGGTGGTCAGCTCAGGCAGTCTCGTGGGAGCAGGGTGGAGCCTAGGCAGGCTCTCTTTGTCCCTGACCTGGACCCACACCCCGCCCCCAGGCAAGGAGCCCGGCCTGTTTGACCTGATCATCATCAACGATGACCTGGACACGGCCTATGCGGAGCTGAAGGAGGCGCTCTCCGAGGTGGGCCGTGCCCCTGCCCTGCCTGAGCGCCATCTTCCTGCCCACTTGGGCGAGGCTGGCGCTGTGGAGGGAGGACCGGAGGCCCTGCCCGCTCCGAGTTCCGGCCTCTCCGACCCCCTTTCTTCCTCCCTGGCAGGAAATTAAGAAAGCCCAGGGGACCGGCTGTGCCTGAGGAGGCCTGCTCTCGCTCCTGGCGCCTTCTGTGCCTGCCCCCCCAGGGCCCACGTGGGACCAGGACGGGTGCGCAGAGCCGCCCCCTTGGTGGGCCCCTGGGTGGCTCTGGGCACTCGGCCAGCGCCTGGGTTGGAGGGGTGCTACCCACCCAGCCTCCCATGGTCAGAGGGTCTGGGTGCCCTGCCCCACCCTGTTCCCTTCCCTGCGCTGTTCCCCCCGTCTCTCCCGCTGGAGCCGGGGCTGACGTCTAATAAAGTAACTGTTGGGATAGAGCATCCACGAGTGAGTGGAGTGTGGCCCCGAGGTTGGCAGGGCTTGGTCCTGAGCGGGGCTGGGGCCGCAGCCCCCTGCGCTAGACCCCCAGGCCCTGGCAGCCCATCCAACCAGCAGCCCCAAAAAGGCAGCCAGGTGGGCTCTGCCTGGGCATCTGGCACCTGGACACCTGGGGAGCAGTGGCAGGTGCGGGGAGCCCAGGGAGCGCGGCAGGGCCCTTCCCACACACCTGGTGGGCTGCACAGAGCGAGGGGCTGGTGAGAGGCAGAGGGCAGGGGCCGAGAAGGCTGGCCCTGAGCCGGGCTGGGAAGAGGGTGCCGTGCAGGTGAGGGGCTGAGTGGGGGGAGCCGAGGCTGCAGGAGCGGGCCCTGCATGAGGTCCCAGGAGAGGCCAGCCCGGCCCTGGCCATGGCCTCTGGGGGCAGATTGGGGACAGGGTTGCATTCTGCACATGGGGGCAGCTGCTCAGCCTTCTCCCTCTCTCCTTCCCTCCTGGAGAGCCCCCACCCCCCAGGGTTAGCCTCAGCCCCAGTGGGAGCCCAGGTGGGGAGTGTGGGGGAGGCAGCAGGCAGGGAGCCTGGGCGGAAGTCACGGGGAAAGCACACAGTCCTGGGTTCCGTCCATGTCCGTCCCAAAGCCCTGACGCTTCTGGGGGACTGCAGAGGAGGGGAGGGCGCAGGGGCTTCTGCCGCCTGCTGCCTGGGAGGGCCGTTCTAGGCCCTGCCCCCAGAGACAATCAGGGATTCAGGCCCTGAGGCCAGGGGGGAACAATGGGGCCCTTGAGCGCCCCTCCCCTGCCCCCCATTGTGCTTGGTGGCGAGAGGTGGCCCTGGCCCTGCTGCGCACCCTCGGGGAGTTCCAGCATCTACACAGGTGGAAGGGCTCAGAGGCAGACTCACATTTCCTGGCCTGGAGAAGGTAGGGGCCTGTGGGCGTCCACCCTCTGCCTCCGGAGGCAGCCTCATCCCTGCACCCCACTGGCTGTCAGGCCCCGCAGGGAGGCAGAGGGTCCAAAGAGGACCAGCCCCGTGGGGTGGCGAGCCCGTCGGGGGTCTGCTGCTCCGCACTGTTTGTCCATCTCGGGCCCAGCTGCCTTCATGGGCTGGGGCTGACCGGCTGGATTTCAGGGCAGCAAGACCTGTGGGTAGCAGGGAGCCAGACGCAGAATCTGGGGTCCTGGGAGCTGCTCAGGGCCGACTGGTGGTTGGGAGCGGTGCACCCAGTGCCTCCCCCGGCAACTGGGGCCCCTCAGGCCGAGGGAGGGCCAGCACATCCGCACCAGCCAGCTGCAGTGTGTCCAGGGGCCGGGCGAGGCCCAGCCCTCCACACTTGGCTGCTCACACAGACACAGATCTGGCCCCTGCTCAGCCTCAGGTGTCCCCAGAGTACCTCTGTGCTCCCAGCCCTCAGAATGCTGCAGACAGGGCCTTCTTTTAATGAGTGCTCAGTGCCCACTAGGTGCTGGGGCCCCAGCAGTGAGCCCCACAGACCCTGTGTTTCGAGGAGTCAACCCAGTGTACTGAAGGCGTCACAAGAGACTGGGTGGCACTGTTATCTGGGGTGGGTGATGTTTAGGGGTACAACAAGGGGGCCATGTGGCTGAGGGGTGGGAGGGCCCTGCCGCCCCACCGGGAATACAGGAGCAGCCCAGGGCTGCTGCATGGGGAGGCCACGCCAGCCCAGGCCCCACAGTGTGCTCCAGTTCCAAGTCTGGTTGAAAGTGGACACAGGTTGCTGTCTGGCGTGGTGGGATGGGGGGAGTCGGGGATGCAAGCGGGGTGGCCCTGAGGCCAGGGGGCCCCTCACCCCGAGGGAGGAACAGTTCCTAGCTTCCAGGGCTGGCAAGTTGCTTGGGACCTCCCTGGGCATGAAGCTGAAGGAAGGCAGCAGGGCCCATGGGCTCGGAACCTGAAGGGACGCAGCTTGCCCAACCCTGGGAGGAGAGAACTCAGGGTGGGGGAACCTGGGTCCAGGGGCCACCAGCCTGGATGCTGCCGGTCATAGACGCTGGCCTCCTGCCCCCCTGGGGTGTGCCGGGGACCCCTCAGGTTCACACCCCAACTTGGTACCCTGATATTTCTGAGCACTGGGCTGCCTGCGCTAGGGCTCTTTGTGAGGGCAGCCATGATGGGGGCGGACCCCTCGCCCGCCTGGGCCTGGGGGACTTCCCCAGGGGAGGCACATGGCGGAGTTGAGGAGTTGACTATGAATGGCGGAGTGTCCATGGCTATGTGTGCGAGTGTGTACCTATGTGTGAGCCTGCCCATGTGGTGAGAGCGGGTGTGTGCATGTCCACCTGGGAGAACACAAGAGTGTGTGCACTTGGGAGTATGCCCAGTGTGTGTGTATGCACGTGGGAGTATGCACAATATGTGTGCATGTGTGCACCTGGGAGTATGCACGGTGAGTGTGCACCAGGGAGTATTTATGGTGAGTGTGCATGTGTGCGCCTGGGGGTATGCATGGTGAGTGTGCATGTGCACCTGGGAGTACGGTGAGTGTGCATGTGTGCACCTGGGGGTATGCACGGTAAGTGTGCATGTGTGCCTGGGGGTATGCACAGTGAGTGTGCATGTTTGCGCCTGGGGGTATGCATGGTGAGTGTGCATGTGTGCGCCTGGGAGTGTGCACGGTGAGTGTGCATGTGTGCGCCTGCGGGTATGCACGGTGAGTGTGCATGTGTGCGCCTGGGGGTATGCACGGTGAGTGTGCATGTGTGTATCTGGGGGTATGCACGGTGAGTGTGCATGTGTGCACCTGGGGGTATGCACGGTGAGTGTGCATGTGTGCGCCTGGGAGTATGCACGGTGAGTGTGCATGTGTGTATCTGGGGGTATGCACGGTGAGTGTGCATGTGTGCGCCTGGGGGTATGCATGGTGAGTGTGCATGTGTGCATCTGGGGGAATGCACGGTGAGTGTGCATGTGCACCTGGGAGTATGCACGGTGAGTGTGCATGTGTGCCTGGGGGTATGCAGGTGAGTGTGCATATGTGTATCTGGGGGCATGCACGGTGAGTGTGCCTGAGTACATGTGCACACGTGTGAGAGGGAGTCCAACAGTGAACACTGCCAGCTGTGAGGTGGGCTCTAGCAGTCAGGAAGGTTGTGAGCACCCTGTCAGGACTGCATGCCCTTCGGAGCTCCGCAACAGTGGGGTGCAGACTGTACATGGGGCTGCCTGCAGGAGGGTAGGTGGCGGGGGTGGGGGCCAGGAGGCTGGCCACGGCCCACACCTCGCAGGGTCTTTTTTGTGCCCAGCCAGGACAGCTACGTTAGCCCTGGGAGCTGCTCTGGATGGGCAGAGTGGGTTTCTACACCTGGGGTCAGGTCCCCATGGCCAGGGCAGTGGGCCTCCTGGGCCAGGGCATTTGATAGTCTTAGGGCCTGGGGTGTCCAGGGTGAGTGTCCAGGAGTCCCGGGACCACCACTACAGAGCTGAGATGGGGGCCTCAGGCATGTGAAAGGCCAGAATAGTGTGGGGCCGGGGGTGGGGGTATGAAATCATGCTTCTAGGGGGTCTGTGACACCAAGGCCTGAGGGTGGGCGAGGGTTGTTGCCATCCTCTGAGTGAGCAGTGTCCCCCATGCAGGGCCCTGGGGATGGGCCAGTGGGCTGCAGGCATCCGGAGGGAGAAGACCCTGCCCTGCAGGGTGCAGAGAAGCAGGCAGGCAGGATGGGGGAACAGCGGGGCTAGGGCCAGCCTTGGGCCAGCCTTGACCATGTGTGGGATGCTCGTGAGTGGACGAGGGCAGCACAGTGCCCGCCATGCGCTCTGTCCCCTTGTGCTCAGGGAAGGGGAGGGTCCTGGGGCAGGGGCCCCGCCTGGAGTACTGAGCAGAGGGTGCCCTGGCCCGCAGCCACACCTAAGCAGCAGGAAGACACCCGGCCCCACCCAGCCCTGCCCGCCCCACCCAGGGAGGGCCTAGGAGGGCCAAAGTGGGAAGGAAATACCTGGGCAGGGACTCTGACCCTGAGAGCTGCAGGCGGGGCGGGGGCAATCCCTGGTTTTCCACCCTCCCTTGTCCAAACCTAGGCTGGGTCGGGCTTCAGTGGGGGCAGCCTCAGGTGGGCCCAGTCACCCCTGGGGCCAGGACTTCGTGGATTGGACGTGGCTGGCAGGGCACAGGGTTTGCAGACAGGCAGCCTGGGCCTGCACACCTTGAGCCCTCCTGGGGGGCCTCGGCCCCAGCCTGGACAAGAAGAAGGGCTGAGCCCATGCCTGACCTGCCTGCATGGAGCACCCAGCCCGGCTAGGGAAGACCCCTGCCCGACAACTAGGCAGGTGCCAAGGGCACTGTTACAACCAGGACTAGGGGTGGAGAGGGGTGGAGAGAAAAAAGGCCCAGCTGTGAGACTCCCATCCCACCAAGAACCCAAAGCCCCTTCACTGTGACACCCTCACCCCCTCCCCATTCTGATGGCCTCACCCCCCACTCTGACGGCCTCACTCCCTACACTGACAGCCTCACCCCCCAACTCTGACAGCCTCGCCCCTCTGATGCCCTCACCCCTCACTCAGGCACCCTCAGCCCCCACCACTGTGAGACCTCCCTCTCTGTGCCTCCATCAGCACTGCCCTCCTGTGCAGGGTCCCACAGACTTGCCCCGTCGGCACCTTCCCACACCTTCTCCATCAGACCCTGCCTGGGCACTCAGAGGCCTCAGGCAGCAAGGGCCTGGCCAGACCTCCTTTGGTCACCCCCATGTTACTGACCTCGCCCAGGCTGCCTGGTTCCTCCTAGACCCTGACCCTGGGCCCTCCCAGCCCTGGCTGAACTGAAGTTTCTCCCCAGCAAGTCCCGTCTTGGGCACACTGAGGCATGGCTGTGGGGTGAGATGCCTTTGCACAAGGGGCTCCTGCGTGGGCACAGTCCGTACACACAGGCCTGGCATCGGGCCAGCACCTGTCTCCTCCCCTCTCCTGCAGGTGCCTCTGCAGCCCTGGGCAGCTCCCCTCGGCCTGTCCCTGCCTCTTTGTGGGCAGTCTTTTCTTTATTTTAAATAAGGTTTATATACATATATATGTGTGTATATATATATATATTTTTAAGGCTAGTTATAAGTAAGGTATTTATTTGACAACACTTAGATTTACAGAAAAAGCTGTGAGGGTGTTTCCCTGCGGCCCCATGCTGTTTCCCGCTGGGTGCTTTCTGGACCACAGGGAGCCGGTGCAGCCCGCAGGCGGGGCGGGAGTGTCTGCAGGAACTGGGAATTCCTCTGCACTGGGGAGTGGTCTTCTCTCCCTCATCTGCTTACTTGCTCAATCATTTGTACTGTGGGTTCCCACCTATAACGCGGCCTAGAATCTAGAAGACCACTTTATTTTGTTGCTCAAATTGATGCAGCTTCGGCTCCCTGGGGACTCTTCCAGCTGTCCCATGCCCCTTTGACACAGCCCCAGCAGTAAGTGTGTATACTCGAGAGCATGCAAGTATGCGTGCATGTGCATGCATGTGTGTGCACACGTGGCGATGCTTGCGAGCGCATGTGCATGCATGCTTGAGCACATCCTTCCTCTCTGACACTGCGGCTTGCAACGTGTGACACACAAATGTTCCTTGCCCCGGCACTAGCGCCAGCCATTTCCCGGAGGATTGCTGGTTCTATTGGGAGTGGAGTTAGGAGCCAAGACCGGGGACGCAGGTGTGTTCCTGCTCCTAAGGTGTTTTTGCACTTTGGCCCATTCAGGTGGCAGAGCACAGGCATATATGTGCACACCATGTGTATCCACACAGCTAGAAATATTCTCTGTGAAACCACCCACATGCCTGCGGAGTGCATCCTGAGGTGCCTGGCTGTGATCCGTTATCACACAGCCGGTGGTTTGGGCGGCTTGGAGAAGGGCTGGGGGTGCGTATGTGCAGAGCAACACAAGGGGGTGTCTGCAGCCATCATGGAGTGGGGGATAGGGTACTTGGTGCTGGGGCCGGTGCGGCCTTGGCATTTGCCCTAGTCGGGAGGCATCAAGGGAGGGCACGTCAGAGGGGAGGCCTGGTGGGTGGCCATTCCAAGGTTCCCCTGGCCTGCTCCCGCAGAGGGAGGCTCACAGGGAGGGAGGGAGGAGTGAAGGAGAGGGTTCAGGGTTTGCTGACGGGCTAGGCCAGGTGCAGAGAGCCTTCCAGGATAAGGTCCCTGGGATGGGCAGGCCACTCTGGAGGGGAGATTGGTGCTGGGGCTGGAGGTGCCAGGTGCCGGGTGCCGATGTCAGGAGGCAGCTGGGCCCAGGAGAGTTGTGGGCTAGAGCTGTGGATTTGGGAGTCCCCCAACCCCATGTGATGCTCTAAGACAGGCTCTTCTAGGCTGTTCCCAGGCCCGCTGCACTCAGAACCACGTGTCACGAGTGATACCCACCCGAGGGCAAAGCACCAGCCCTTAGACCCCAGGGTACGTTCAGCCCAGGCCTAAGCCACAGCGGGTCTCGAGAGCCGACTGCGCACGTCCCCTCAGCTCCACGTTCAGTGGTGCCAGTCGGTAATCACATTTGTGCAGCACCCCTCAGAGCCCATGCATACTCACCTGTGCACACGTACTCACACGTGCAATCATACACATGTACAGTGCATGCATTTATACTGAGTGCATGTGTACATGCATTTGCATACGTGGATGTACATCTGTCAGTGCACATCTACGTCTGTGAGAGCACATGTTACACGTGTGCACATGTATACATCTGTGTTTGCACACTTGTCTGTGGGCATGCACACGTGTGCATATGTGGCTGCACCATGTGTGTTTGCATGTGCACGTGTGTCTGAGAACACGCGCATGCATACCAGTGTGTATATGTATGTTCGAGTGATTACATGTGTGAGTCTGCACATGTGTGCGCACATGTGAGTGTGTGCATCGCTCTGAGGGGCGCTGCACAGATGTGAGGAAGCAGGGCCACTTCCCCAGGAACCCCGGCTGCCCCCTCTTCCTGCCCCGGGTGGGGAGGCCCAGCCACATAAAAAGGCTGGGAGCCCCCTCCACCGGCTGCTGCTGCTGGTCCCACACCTGCCGCCGCTGCCTCCTAGCCGGGTCCAGGAGGGAGGGGGCCAGAGACATAGCTTGCTCAGGGGTCTCCTGCCCCAAGCTGCCCAGGAGCAGGTACTGGCCATGGGGCGGCCGTGAGGAGGGGGCTGGGTGGGGGGCTGCAGGTCACTCTCCCCTCTGCAGGGTGGCCCTGCAGCAGCGTCTGTCCCCCGGCACACACCCACCCAGGGCTCTGTTCGTCTGCGGCACGGCTGGTGCCCAAGCATGGCCGTGCGCTACCGCATCTGTGGCCTCGCTAGACACTACCTCCTGGACAGGTGCCCAGCCTCTTCTTGTTCCCCCAGCTGGGAGCAGGCTGGGCTGGCATCTTGGAGGACAAGGAGCCAGCAGCCCCAGTGCAGCGGGACCAGCTGGGGGGTCGGGGGAGGGTGGGCGTCTTTTGTGGAAGTGGAGGGACCACCAGACCGCTGTGCAGGGTGTGGAGGGAGACGGGACAGGGTGGCTGGGGGCTGGGGAGCTGTGGGGCGGCAGGTGCCCCCAGATGCTGGGAACGTGACCCTGTGGGACCCTCCCCAGTGACCTGGCTGTGGCCGGAGGGTGGGATGGGGGGGGCATGTGTGCAGCAGAAGCTGAGACTGCGCAGGCCCCCACCCTCTGAGTGGGGCTGGCCTCGGTTTCCCCATCTGCCTCAAAAGGCAGCTCACTCAGCCGACTCCCAGGCTCTGTGGCTCTCAGGGAGGATGCAGTCCCAGAGCCGGCACTAGCTTTCCTGGGGTGGGGAGGGTCTGGAGGAGAGCCAGAGGGGCTGGAGTAGGCACTCAGTGGGAGAGCACCCCTCCCGATGCACCCCACGGGCAGGGGCAGGACCCGGATGGCTGCTTCCCTTTCCATCAAAGGTGGTGAGCTCCCTGTCAGCAGAGGTGTGTAAGCCCTGGCTCTGAGCTCCAAGCAGCAGGGTCTCCTGGCCGCCCCGCCCTCCCTTCCTGGGCTAAGGCCCTGGCTTACCTGGTCCCATGCCCGCAGGTCCCGCCCGCCTGCCCCTATGACCAACATGAGCTGGAGCTTCCTGACGCGGCTGCTGGAGGAGATCCACAACCACTCCACCTTCGTGGGCAAGGTGTGGCTCACCGTGCTGGTGGTGTTCCGCATCGTGCTGACGGCTGTGGGTGGTGAGTCCATCTACTCAGACGAGCAGTCCAAGTTCACCTGCAACACGCGGCAGCCGGGCTGCGACAACGTCTGCTACGACGCCTTCGCGCCCCTGTCGCACGTGCGTTTCTGGGTCTTCCAGATCGTGGTCATCTCCACGCCCTCGGTCATGTACCTGGGCTACGCCGTCCACCGCCTGGCCCGCGCGTCCGAGCAGGAGCGGCGCCGCGCTCTCCGCCGCCGCCCCGCGCCCCGCCGCGCGCCCCGGGCGCACCTGCCTCCCCCACACGCCGGCTGGCCCGAGCCCGGAGACCTGGGCGAAGAGGAGCCCATGCTGGGCCTGGGCGAGGAGGAGGAAGAAGAGGAGGTGGGCGCGGCCGAGGGTGCGGGCGAGGAGGCAGAGGAGGCGGGCGCCAAGGGGACCGGCGGGGACAGCAAGGCTGCGGGGGTCCCAGGCCCGGCCGGGCAGCACGACGGGCGGAGGCGCATCCAGCGGGAGGGGCTGATGCGCGTGTACGTGGCTCAGTTGGTGGCTAGGGCGGCCTTCGAGGTGGCCTTCCTGGTGGGCCAGTACCTGCTGTACGGCTTTGAGGTGCGGCCCTTCTTCGCATGCAGCCGCCAGCCCTGCCCGCACGTGGTGGACTGCTTCGTGTCGCGGCCCACCGAGAAGACCGTCTTCCTGCTAGTCATGTACGTGGTCAGTTGCCTGTGCCTCCTGCTCAACCTCTGCGAGATGGCGCACCTGGGCCTGGGCAGCGCGCAGGACGCAGTGCGCGGCCGCCGCAGCCCTGGGGCCCCCGCGCCGGTCCCCGCGCCGCGGCCCCCGCCCTGTGGCTTTCCTGCCGCGGCGGCCGCAGGCCTGGCCTGCCCGCCCGACTACAGCCTGGTGGTGCGGGCGGCGGAGCGCGCGCGCGCACACGACCAGAACCTGGCTAACCTGGCCCTGCAGGCGCTACGCGACGGGGCGCCGGCTGGGGAGCGCGACGGGGACAGCCCGCCCTGCGCCTCCGGGCTCCCCGCGGCCTCCAGGGCCCCCGCCAGGGCAGGCGCCCCCGCGTCCGGGTCAGGCAGTGCCACGTCGGGGGGCACCGTCGGGGAGCAGGGCCGGCCCGGGGCACATGAGCGGCAGGGCGCCAAGCCCAGGGCCAGCTCCGAGAAGGGCAGCGCTAGCAGCAGGGACGGGAAGACCACCGTGTGGATCTGAGGACGGGGCCCAGGGGCGCTGGGCTGAGGGGCGGTCCGGGGGAGACCCGCAGGCCCTCCTCCACCACCGCCATGGCCTCGGGCAGACCCTGCCCCAGGGGCAGCAGGGCTGCTCATCCCGTCTCAGGAGGGGCTGGAGGGAAGAGGTGGCGCTGGTTAGGGAAGGATGGGGAGGGGGCCTGAGAGCCACCAGGGTCCTCAGTTCCGGTCCTCATCTCTGGTCTTTGACCCCAGAGGGTGTCAGGGGGGTTATGCTTGTCATACTCCCTGCAGCAGCAAATAGGGCTCCTTCCCCATGGTCTTTCCTGCAGAGCCCAGGGCAATCCCAGGTCTTCCTCGCACAGAAGGGGAAACAAACCAAGGGAGGCCAGGACCAGCAGAGGCTTCTGTGCCCAGCCCTGGTCTGCACTGGCTCCCTGCTCCCTGCCTGAGGCAGAGGCCCTGGGGGCTCCTGGGGTGCACAGGACCACACTACTCTCTGAGCTTCTTTGACACCGGGCACAGCACCTTTCCCTGGGACAAACTTGAAGTTCTGCCAATATGTCAACCATGCCTTGCAGCTTGGACCTGCGAGGTGGCAGTCAGGGGCTGTGGACCCTGCTGGGGGAAGGGGGCTCCGGGTTCCTGCAAACGGCCTGGCCTTTCTGCCCTCCTCCCTAATTCAGACCCAGCATTCAGAGAAAGAGCAAAATAAAACTAACTTTTGTTTACAATCTTGTGTGTGCATATGCACATGTGTGACTATGCATGCATGTGTGGCTGTGTACATGTGACCATGTGCATGCATATGTGCACGTGTGAGCACGCATACGTGTGTGTATGTAAGCATGCGTGTGTGCAAACTTGTGTGTGCACAAGTCCACCACTGGCCACAGGGGAGACATGGCTTAGCCCAGGTTGGCAGGGAGAGACCCTGCCCCAGGGACGGGCTGAGACTGCAAGCTGAGCCCCTGCGGCTTGTCAGACAAGTGCGTGCCACCTGGTGCCAGGCAGTATGCTGGGGGCCAGGGGTGTGGGCGGAGCACACAGATGGCAAGAAACAAAGAACAAGCTCCAAGCCCAAGGCCAGCCTGCAGCTCAGCGGATGGAGGGCAGTTGTCTCAGGCCCTGCATTATCTGGACACTGGCCAGAACCTGCAGGGGCAGCTTTGGCAGAGGAGGGCATGGTGGGGGAAGACCAGCTGCTGCCCGAAAGGAGCCCCCTCAGTGTGGGCCCCAGGTGACATGTCCCTCCCAGCCTGCCTGAGGCCCAGGGCAGTCTGGCAGTCTCTCCTGGGCTGCACACCCCTCTCTCTTTCTCTGGTGTCTCTGGCTCAGTACAGAAGCCTGGAGTCTTACCTCAGCCTGACTGGTCAGATGCCACCTGCAGACTGAATCCCTCTCCTTTCTGGGGACTGCCGGGCTGCCTCCACGTCACGGAGCTGTGGCTGGGATGCTGGGAGTGGAACCTCAGGGAGGGAAAGCAAACCTCAACCCGGAGCAGGTGTCCACCCGAGTGGGGCTGCACCACCAGCCTCTCCATGGCGGGAAGCGTGCACGTTACCAGCCATCCCCGGATTTGAGGCTGTGTTGCAGGTGGGGCTATCGTGTGGGGAGGCCAGGTCCCTCTGGGGGGACATTTCGTCCAGCCACGCAGGGCACCTGGGCACAGCTCACTCTTTCTCGACCGTCTGGGTCTATTCAGGCTTTTCTGAGCCAGCTTAGTCTTTGTTTGTATAGATACAGATACAGAAGGCAGTACACAGCGTCTGTGCCTGTAGCGCTACCTCCTGTGGTTCCGTTTCTCTGGTGAACCCTAATACACATCCCGTCAGCCAGAACCCATTAAAAGGCATCACAGCTGCAAATGGAACCCCTATTTCTTTCTTTTTTTTTTTTTTAGAGACAGGGTCTTGCTGTGTCACCTAGGCTGGAGTGCAGTGGCACCCTCATAGCTCACTGGAGCCTCAACGCCTGGGCTCAAGTGGTCCTCCTGCCTCAGCCTCCCAAGTAGCTGGAACGACAGGCGTGAGCCACTGCGCCTTCAGGTCTTGAAAAAGCTTAGTCTTTGCTTATATAGAACGTGTCTATATCTCTATCTCCTACGTTTCTGTTTCTCTGAGAATCCTAATACACATCCCCTCAGCCAGAGCCCGTTAAAACAGCTCCCAGCTGCAAGGGAAGCGGATCAGTCTGCCTGGGCGCCACAGCGTAGCACCACACACGTTTGCCCACAGTCCTGCAGGCCAGAAGTCAGAGATTAAGATGTGGGCAGGGCTGGTTTCTCCTGAGGCCTCTCTCCTTGGCCTGCAGATGGCCCTCTTCTCCCCGTGTCCTCACATGGCCGTCCCTGTGTGTGCCTCTGTGCCCTAATCTCCTCTTCTTTTGAGGACACCAGTCAGCCTGGATTAGGGCCCACCCCAATGAACGCATTTTAACTTAATCACCTCTTTAAAGGCTCTGTCTCCAAATATAGCCACAGTCTGAGGTCCCGGAGGTTAAGACATCAACATACCAACTTTGACGGGACATAATTCTGTCCCTATTACAAGGCATATGCCCACTGGAAGCTCTGTTACCACAAGAGAAGGGACACTAAGGGACAGATCTCTCTTCTTGGAGACTCAGGGGTTGGGTGGACCACCGAGGTCCCATCAGATTTGTGACTGTTTTTTTTTTTTTTTGGAGCATTTGGTAATCTGTCATGATTTATTAGCTGTACAGCAGTAGAACTTCCTCCTCAGCTTTCAACCCCATTACACATTTTATTATAGGTCTCATGTTGGTGTCCTAAAGTAATGAAAAATATCACAGCATAGCTAAGTACAAAATCCATCAGCCTAGAGTCTGCTAGCTAACTGATGGCTCTCTTAAAAGTAATACACAGAAGAAAAGTGTTTGAAATCAGTAACACTGAGGCTCTTCCTGCTGTCAAATCCCCCCGACAGGAATGTCCCTGGCCAGGAGGGGCCGTGCAGCTGTGCTGGGCGAACCCTGGCCTCTGCTCGATCCGATGGTCCTACCTCCAATCTAGACACTGCCACCATGTCATGCCCGAGCCCCAAATCAGGGCTGTCATCTCCAATCTGTGCATGAAGTGGTATCTAAGATGCTCAAGTCTACTGACTCCCAGAGGCTAAACCTGACCCAGCTACTAAACCTGGCACTTAATGGTATACTTAACTATTTAAACAAAAAAATCTCCATGCCTCAGTTTCCCTATCTGCCCAGGGTGCCCATGAAGGTGGTGAGCTGAGCCTGGGCACTGCTGACTTCACCATGACCACTGCCTCCTCTGTTCCCAGCTTCAGAGCTCTGGTGCAGGCCAGGGGGTCCCAGGAGCCAGTGGGGCCAGCCCTGTGAACGGCGGGGCAGAAGCAGGGCCGGGGCTGCTCCGGAGCAGAATTCGGCAGGACTGGCCTCCCCGTCTCATCCCCATCCGTTTCCACGGCTTCAGCCAACTCGCCGGCTGCTTGTGTGAAGGGAGGGGAGAGCGGCGGGATGATCAGATACACCTCCAGAACGGGGGCAGCGTCCCTCTCTTCCTTTAGGAAGGAGGAAGCCATAAGGAGGGAATAACAGGAAACCACAGTCACCCCTGGCAGGGGCTGGGAAGCGGGGTCTGGGACCCTCACGCCCCGCCAATTTTCCAGTTCTCAGCTCTCCACCCCTACTGAGAGTCTCCAGCAGTGGCTCCAGCTGCAGCCTGGCCCCTGATGGGGACAGCAGCCCAGGGGCGTTGGGCTGGCCAGGCTGGCGCAGAGGGTCCCAGAAGGCTTCCTGGACAAGGGGGCCTGAAGCCACCGCCACGCAGCTCTGGACACTAGAAATGTGGCCCCAGGGACTCGGGGGCCGAAAGTTCCACTTTGTTTCCTTTCAGCCCATCTGCATTTAAGCGGCACCCGGCGGCAGTGGCAGGAGAGACTGGGAGTGTTCCGAGTGGGCCCAGCTGGGGCACCGGGTCAGCCTCTCGCCCTTCCTGCTGGCGGAGCCTGGGTGGATGCGAGTTCCTCTGCTGGTTGTGGGGCAGGTTGGCGTGAGGCTGCAGGAATGTGCCCCCACCCTGTGAGTGTCGTCCCCACCTGGTGTTGTCCTGCCCACTTTCCGCTTTGTCCTCACTGTGGTAGCCGGGAGGTGCCGGGTCACCCTCAGGAATGCCGGGCCCAGGAGGAGGAAGAGGCAGTAGTCAAGGGTCGGGGAGTGCATTCCAGGCCTGGCCAGTCTCAACTGGGAGGCCAGCCAGGGCGAGGGCTGAGTGCTGGAGGGTTTGGGGGGTCCCAGCGGGGTGCTCTGTGTGGTAAGCCATGCCCCACACTAGCCAGGTCTGGCTGGGAGACATCCGGGGCTTCACAGGGCTTGGGGCAGGCCTTGAGGAGGGTTCTGAAGCGCAAGTAAGAGCTCAAGGCACTGGGCGGCTGCAGCCAGGAGCAGGCTGATAGGCAGGGCCTCAAAGGCCAAGCCCAGGGCCTTCCTGGGACCTGACCACACCCAGGGAGCAACATGCTCAGATAGGCCCTTTCTGCAGAGATCCACCTGGGTCAGGAATTCTTGGGTCCTCCCAATGGTAACTGAGCCCCTAATTCGAGCTGGGGGCTGTATAGGCCCTGGATATATGCCAGGGGGCAAAGACAAAGGCTCTTGAGCCCGTCCCAGGCCCGTCTGTGCCCTTCCTTGGAAAATCCAGTTTCAGCAAGAGCCCTGCTGAGTCAGTTCCCCAGAACTCCCCAACCCCCAAACCTGACCACCCTCGATATCCGAGCAGTTCCTCATCCCCCTCCCTCCCCTAGGGGATGTCTGGTCGCCCCCACCTGCCTGCAGTGAGGATCCTGTCGGGTTGGCTCAGCCAGAATCTCTGGCACCCGATGTCTCCTCTTAGGAACTTTCCACCTACAGACGCCACCCTGCCCCTTGGCTGTACGCCCTGTTGCCCCAGCTGCGTTTGGGGTTGAGCGCAGCGTCTCTGCCCCACCACACAACCCCATGGCCATGGGCCCTCCACCTATGGAGAGGATCTGATTAAGTCTGCCATGTAGGCTTTAACAAGTGTCAGTGGGAAATTTTTTTCTTTAGCAGCTACAAAAACTGCTCACCTGGAGCTCCAGACCATAAACAAACGTCATTGTGAATAAGGGAGTGTTTGGTGCTCTGAGTTGAGGTCCGTGGAGAAGAGAACAAGGTTGACAGCGCAGTGGGTCCCACGAGGCCAGCCAAGCAGGGACAACGTGGACCGGGGCGATTGGACGCTATACCTGTGGGTGGAGGCCAGTGGGGCCACCCTGCAGATGGGTCACCTACACCCGGGAAGAGGCCCCTGTGCAGTGGGAGACCACCTCTAAAGGGTCCAGCACTCAGACAGGCAAATGGGGACACCAGCCCCTGAGGAAGCACCATGGGGTGGATATGCCACATGGGCCTGCAGTTCCTACCAACACTGTCCACTCTGAGTTCAGCCACAAGGAGACAACACGGTGAATCCTAGGAGGGCCGTCCTGCATTAGGAAGGGCCAGGCTCCCGGGTGGACTTGGCGTCCCACATTCAAGGGGACTGAAGACACACAACAGTGGCCACCACATGTCAGGGGTGGCCCTGGCTAGACAAAAGGGGTAGTTGCCAAAGATGGGCTTAGAGACACTAGAAAGGTTGGTGGTGTCTGGGCACAACACAGGGATTGGGGGCTGGCAGGGCGGTGGGCAGGACGGTGCCTGTCCTTGTGCTCGGGAGACGCCTGGGGTCTAGAGTCCTGCCATTCAGCAAAAAAGAAAAAAAATAACACAGACGGACAGATAAGGCAGAGGCAGCAAAACGTGTACAACTGTTGAATCCTACAGGAGAGGGGTCCTCATAGGACGAGGAAGAGGCAGGGTTCAGTGGCTCACACCTGTCATCCCAGCACTCTGGGGTAGCAGGAGGGTCGTTTGAGGCCAGGAACTGTGATCACACCACTGCACTCCAGCCCAGGCGGCAGAGCGAGACCACGTTTCGACGCGCACAGAACCCGCATCGGCGGGTACCGCGTCATCTACTCGGCAGGAGGGGTGGGGCCTGCGCACTGACGGACAGACCGAGGCCCCGCCCCCGACGCAACACGAACACGCTGCTCAGGCACCGAAGCCCCGCCCCTCACGCACCTACGCCAGCACCGTCCCAACTTTTCCGCTCCTCACGCAACACATCCACGCTGCCTCGGCCCTCACGCACACATGCCAAGGCAGCTCCCCTCGGCGCACATAGGGCCGCGTCGTCCCGACGCTCACGTTCGCACGCGCCGCCCGCTCCTCTGGGCCCCTCCCGCTCACACGTCCGCGCGGCACTGCCCCTCACGCACGCTCCTCCAGTCCCTTCCCGCTCTCCTTCCGGCGGCCGCCGCCAGAGGCCGCTGTGGCGCCCGCCCCTCCCGCCACCACCACACTCCTGCCCAAGATGGCGGCGGCGGTGCTGCTTCGGGGCGCGACTCCCGGGCGCGGCGGCCCGGCCTGGCGTTGGCGGCTGACCGGGACCCCGAGGCGCCGCCTGGCCCACGGTTCCGGTTTTCCCTGCGGTGACCCCGCGGGCGATGCAATGACTTGCTTCCGGCTGGACGAGCGCGCCCTGGTGCGCGTGCGCGGCCCGGACGCGGCGCCTTTCCTGCTGGGGCTGCTGACCAATGAGTTGCCGCTCTCGGGGCCCGTGGATGGCGCGGCCTCGCCCCCTGTGCGTGCGTGCTATGCCCACTTCCTGAACGTGCAGGGCCGGACGCTCTATGACGTCATCGTGTACGGGTGAGCTCGGCCAGGGGGGGGGGCGGGAGCGGTTGCCCAGGCGGCGCGTTCCCGGGGCGGGAGGGGGCGGACGGGCGCAGCGCGCGGCGGGGCCGGTACCCGGGGCGGGGTCTCTGGGTCCTGCGGGGACGTGGAGGACGGGCACCCACGATCGGCTCTGCAGAGGGTAGGGGGTGGGTAGCACGGAAGTCACCCGGGGGAGAAAGGGCTGCCGGGAAGGCGGAGCTGGACGCCTAGAAGAAGGTCCCCGGGGAAGGCCGGGGTGGACACCCAGGGATGCGCCAGCGACTCGCGCAGGCAGAGCCTGGGCGCCCACCGTCTCAGGGCGGAGCCCGCCATGCACCCAGCCTCCCGAGTGGGGGCTCCCCTCGCCCTGCCTGGCCGGCCCCTTCCGCTGCAGGGACCGGGGTTCGGGGGCGCCCGCCTGCGGGTGTGGCCGTGTTTCTGAGTCCCAGCAGTGCCGATGCTCCCGAGTTCCCCGCTGCCCCTCCCCGGAGCGCCCCACGCCCGGCTGCCTCCCCCGACGTCCTCGTGACTGAGCGCTGTTCGCTGCCGGGCGGCGCGGGGCCTCGATTGTTGCCGGCGTTGGTTGAGTTTCCCTTGCGCAGCTTGCCGGCGCCTGGATCCCTGAAACCGCAGCGGGATCCCCGCCGGGCGTGTGTCGGAACCGGCTTGTCGGAGTGGTCCCTGGGCGACCCGGGCCTCATCCTGCCGCCGCTCTGCTCTCCTAGACCCGCCGCCTGGGCTCCTTGTCTTCCTCGTCCTCGGTTTTGGGGGAGCACCTTCTGTAACAGCTTCCTGAGACACGTGGGGTGAAGTTTGGGGCTCATTTTATCTTGGCAAGTGGCTTTACTTGGCAGCTTGGCTGCCTGTTGAAATTCTAGGTTGGAACTTGTCACCAAGAATGTCGCATCACGACTTCATGTTCTTTCTTTTTTTTTTTTTTTGTGGCCACATGTACTCACAACCTCATTTTCTTGCTGCCGGCTTTTCCACGAAGTCTAGTGCCATTCTTATTTCCAGTGAACTGTGTTTCTTCTGAAAGCTTTTAGGAACTTTTTCTTTTAAATCCCTGATGTTTTGAAATGTCATGCTGCGATTTCTTATTTTGGATTTTTAAAAAAATATCATATTGCCGGCCACTGAATGGGCTCCTTGAATCTAGAATTGGAGTCAGTGAAACACAACCCTGTCAGATCCAGACCCTGTCAGATCCAGCCCGTTGCCTGTTTTTGTACAGAAAGGTCATTGTTTCCATATGGTCTCGGGCTTTTTGCGTCAGTGGTGGGATTGCAGTTCTCCAACCTAAATTATTCACCTTCTGGCTGTGGATGGAAAAAAATCCAAACTCTGAAATATTTAAAAGAAGTTTATTCTGAGCCAAATTTGAGGACCATGACCACTCCCAAGAAACCTTGAGCAAGTGGACTCGAGGTGCTTAGGTTACAGTTTGGTTTTATACAGTTCAGGGAGGCAGGGGTTACAGGTAAAGTCATCAATCAATACGTGGGAAGCATACATTGGTTTGGCCCAAAAAGGTGGGCTATCTCGAAGGGGGGGTGGGCTTACAGGTTATATGTGGGTTTAAAGATTCTTTGGCTTGTAATTGGTTAAAGACACGAAGCTTTGTCTAGAGGCTTGGAATGTTTTAACATAAGAAATGGTTATCACAGATAAGCCACCCGGACATAGATTTCTTATGCAAACTGAGGACCTGCAGGTGTGTCTTGCATACCCTTAGGCCTGTCAGTGGGTCACAAAGGACTCCAAGAAGGGAGGGGGGCATGATGAGGCATGTCTGACCTCCCTCCTCCTGGCAGACAATTT